>UZAN01042520.1:0-12992 GCA_900618425.1 Echinostoma caproni | reverse complement strand
ACACCCACCGACACCACTACCACCACCACTACGAACATCACCACCACCACGACCAGCCTCAGCATTAGCTGCACCAGAATTTTTCAAGAACAGCAACCGGCTCCTCCCACCAGAATCGATTTGACCTAGAAGGAACTATTTTGTGCTAGTTGTGTCAACTTGTCCACTCCGAGACAATTCCACCGACTACGTTGAATTATCACGGTGGACAAGTTGTGTCTCCGTTGTCGTGAATTGTGCTCAGGATTTTCACTCATTCTTCTCAAATCGAGTTGCACTAATTACCTCAGACGGAAATGTTTCGCACATGATTCTGAGAGCCGGATACTTTTTTCACAAGGCAAACGGTGCTATCTTCCAATCCCTTTCAATCACATTATGCGATTCACACATCGTAACGGTTTGGCGTAAGAGAGCATTATCATTCAATTGAGTGAGTACCGGCACTGTTCGAAACTATTTTAAGGGGTTGAAGATTTTATGCTTAAACATTAGGAACAATAGTCTGTCAATTATTATTTCTTACAATCATATATTCTAATTTGCGGTTCATTTTTTGAAAAAAGACTTATTGATAAAATGAACGTAAATATCTAGCTCGAGATAGCACCTGATGCTCATAGAGGGGGTCAGATTTTTTTTTCCTCTCGTCAACTGACTTAACTGACCTCATGGGCTATAATCTAATCGGTATCAGTTAACGCTATACAGGACACTGGACTACCGTGAGGTATTGAAATTGACTGAAACGTTCTGTCGAACTTCATTTCGTTTCCTTTTTACAAAACTGCCGGGAAACTCCATGATCCTTCATTTAGCAAGCTTATTCTACTCCCAAGTAGCTAGCCCCAGTCAAGTAAAACAAAAATGATACCACTGGTGTGCTTAAAATGACCCCTTTTTCACACACGGGGACCAGTACTTTCCTCCTTAAAATTTCAAAGAAGTGTTAAGGATAGAATAATGCAAAAAAATCATAGGAGTGAACGAGAGAGATTTGGGTCGTCGGATAGCAAGCCTGGATGTGACAGCGGCCCATATCTCGTCAGACACCGTGTTCATTGGTAAAAGTTTCAAGTTTTGCCAGAAAATCCTGTTTGTATGCACGTGATATCGAAAGCACTTGACACTAATTGCATTCATGTCTTGCAGTTCACGTGATTCTACCGAGCGCAGAATCGAAGATCCAGGTGATTGGAATACGGAAGAATTAATCCGTAGAGTTTTGAAAGTGAATATCATATTGAGCTCGTAGAGTGTCCATATATAAATACTTTGTTGAGTTCGTGGTCAAACCATAGAACGTGTCATGAGAAGTATTACCTTCAATGTCGTTCAAACGACGCTTATCGTTTGACTCTAAAGAGAATTGAAGGCAGTGTCTTCAGGAAGTTGATTACTGTCAAACTACCATTGCCGCAAACTACCCGTTCCTCAAGTGGCATTGAACTCCCCTTGGATTTTCTTCTATTAATAACCTAAAATGTAACAAGGCTAATATCGACTTGATTTCTTTGGAATCCATTCTGCTACAAATGAACGGTCAAGGGATCCAATTGATTTGGCGAAGAATCCACTACCAGCAGCAGCAGCAGCAGCAGCAGCAGCAGCACCATCACCACCAGCTAAGTGGACTTTATCAGCTAAATTGGTTAATGGATCAGGATTAAATGTGGTTCAATGGTTCAACCCCCAAAATCCTATGACGTCAATTGACTCGTATGCCTGTGTAAATAGTTCTGGGGACAAACAATTGTGGCATATATGTATGCATAATTGGGTTCAATTTCGACCCTTTCCTCTGAATTACATAAGGATGACATTGCGACCTATAAAAGCACAATCAATGGTCCGGTTGAATAACTCCGGTTTATTTCTACACCGGTATTTTTCTCAATATCGGATCACTGGATAAATAAACACACCTGGACAGCTAAAGCGGTCGGTTAGACTTGTCCCCCACTGAAGTAGTAAATTATGTCATTGTTCTACGCTCCACGCCACACACAATGTAGGTCTACTGTTTGTCTCACAGCCGAATTACAGTCTTGAGCATTTGAACCAGCTGAACGCGTCCCCATTAGAAAGTGATAATAAGGAAACGGATTTTTCACATTCCACCACCGAGCGGCGGTGGCCTGGTGATAACGTCACCCCGGGGGATGGGTGTTCGAATTCCATCACTAACTCCTGACTTTCTCCATTTGTGTGTTTTATGGTAGCCCTTTGATTGGTCGCTGCCCCCTTCTTGATAATCGTATCATCGGGCATTCAATGAAATGAAGTGAAAAAGAACGCCAAGAAATGAAAATTGGGTTCTTTAGAAATCAACTAGCGAGAGCGTACCCAAGGCGACAAAACCCGTTATTTTCGAGAACAGTAAATGTCATTAAACATTGATCAGAGACATAAGATTAATCAAATCTGGACATGGCTTGAATCTCTGATGAAGTCAGTTTTAAAGTGAAAAAATGTTGTGCGAGCCACTTTCTTCGAAGGATACCAGCATACATTATTATTCATATAAATAACATGACTACGCGTGATTTTTTCTGTGGTTGTTGCTAAAGAGACGCATTTCATGAGTATTGAATTATTTTACTTGCAACTTCCTCATTCTCTCTTACTCAATTAAATATTAGTGAAATAGAATTTTGACAGATAACTCGATGTATGTAATGTATGGCATATTAAAAACTGTCTATGTGCTACGCCCACTGAAGCATATCAATCTATTTTCCACAAATCACGTTGAGACACCTTTCTTCATTTGAACCCATTCACATTTAACTGAAACGAACAATTTACCGGTAGTTATTTCTTTTTAAGATAAATTGCATCCAAAAATAACCCTTTCTTCGAACAAAGCACTATTTTTGAATTTGACCTACGAAAAGAAACATTTGATCCGAACTGGACTGGTGCGTCGTAATAGACTCATTTTTATCATTCCAAAAATACCTTGTGAAGTACCTCCTTCCTACTGCTCAAACCATTTGTTGCATCTCCATACGCATTTTACCTCCTTTCCGGTAGCCAAAATCCATCTATTTATTACACCCAAAATGTTCTCATTCCCAGTTGTTGCACAAACTGGTTATTCTCAATTATGAATGGGTGTGATACGGTCGGCAACAATGAATGATTTATTGCGTGCCACGTGACATCAAACTAACTCGGTAACAATTTTACTACTAAGATTCTTTTTTTCGTTATTCTGCCAGACAAAAGGCGGAGTTGATGTTTTTATATTACCTCAGTTTGTTCTACATCATATTTAGAACATCATTGAACTTAATTGCAGATCTTAAAGTGAGGTTGAGGCTGTTGTTGTCGATAACTCCATTTTTGATCAAATGTTTCATACTGGTGAATTGGTTTCGTATGTAAAAGTGTACAAACTTGGGTAAACAAAGGAGAATGTAGCATGACATTCGCTAAAAAGACCGTCCAAATTTAACGCGGCGTCATTTGCTGGATGTCGGTTATGGTGATCCTATCAGCCTGATTGCCTTCATCCAAACAACGTGGATAATCCCTTGTGCCTTTGAAAACCGTTGTGGCAAATGTAGGGAACAGGACTGTCATATTACAGTGACGTGGATGAGTATAACCAATCTTAGTATGAGCATGTTCGAAATGCGAAATACTGAAGATAAACTGGAGAATAAAAAATATAGTCGATAAGAATGCTCATCGGTTCGACAGTGATGACTAACTGCATCACGGAGACGATACCATTTCATTGTTTCGTTTAGTTGGTGAACGTTAGAAGGGGTAAATCGCTTAGACACTAGAAACTACGGTTCCTTTTGGAGAACCAATAACGTAAGGGGTTGAACTTGGATTTTTGAACTGCATAAAGCTCCACTAGGATAGATGTGATATTGAACCGGACTGTAGAGAATCTGGCTACCATCAGAATAGCACTAGTTGATGTTGAATACACTCACATCAGCTCGAGCGCCTGCAATGCAGTATGATGAACTCGAATTCACCGAAACCGGTTTCCAGTTTCGTTTCTGCCCAAAAAGCAAAATATTCACGTTGATTAGGTTTTGGAGATTTCATGAGCGCAAAATATGTAATAGAATAGTTTTGAATTAATGATTTGGGTTGGCATCTGAACATGATGACAACAATGTGTGTACAAGCATGGGCTTCATCCAGTGTGAACTTGAACGATTTTGTTATCCAAGTAGTTGTACTAGGCAATACTCAGTCATTGCTCGTTTCAGTTCTCAAGGTGTTGTATCTGGAGAAGGAGTACAGATATTTTGTAGCATACTGATTAAAACCATTGTCCCGTGTAGATCTATATGTCGATTATTTCTGTTTCGTTTTCATTCTGACTGGGATCACTGGATAACAAAACATTTGATCACCAAGCGTCAGCGGGAACCAGGAAATACAAAAAAATGAGGTTAGAAAACGAAGATTGGGAGATGAAAACACTTGAAGAGATGGATAGAAGTAGCCTTTACTTCAAGCTACGTCTAACGTCCATGGTCTGCAGTCGTTAACCATCCCTTTATCACTTGCTCTCCACATGCCTAAAGATGTGTCGCATCGCATCACATCACAGTCTGTCTGTGCTTCTGTCTTGACAGCTTCTCAGATGTACGAGCAAAAGTATGTTTTCCTTAGCTTCTGAAGCACGTCTGAGCTAAAGTTTCAGTTTAATTTCCAACCCATCCAACCCTACTCATAAACTGTTTGAACAACACATGATTTTATTACACTCAACGATATTCTCCAATTTGAGGAGGATTAACCCTAAAAATGCGAGTTGTAGTAAAGTAACTGTACTAAAAAAACAATACAATATCTTCTCAGATAGAAAATGTTGGGATCTCAAAAACGACTCACTGCTCGCTTCCCGACCACGCTGATCACACTTTAGAAACATGATTTAAAGCTCAGCACCGCATCTGAGCCCTTACCAGATGTGTTTCTCTAATTGATCTACTAACTGTTTGATCAAAAAAGCAAGTTACCAAAATTTCACACCTTATATTCAATTGTCCCAATCCGACCTAATGAACGACACAGTATTTCCGCAGATTGGTTCGTTTCTCGAGTTTTTACTTGTCTACAAGAAGTGGATATCGAACAAGTATACTCAGACATAAATTACTGTGAGAAGCCTCTGGGCTCCCAAATAACTAATGTTCAAACCAACTGGTCTTCCAGTACTTGTTTAACCCGTGAGTTATTCTCTGATCTTCACCATCTGTCCCGTATCATACGTCAATATCAGTCACTCTTCTTCAACAAGTGTTGCTTTATGCGCAGTAGCGATCAAACTATCATACGAATCAAGAATTACTGTGAGAAAGGTATCCGTCAATATTTGGTTCGTGAGGTAAAAGTTATCACATTTCCCAAATCAAAGAGGGGATTCACAACCTGGGGCCCTCAGTTTATTACAGTCTGACCAAAACAGAACCCGGTGTCTGCATTTAATCAGTCGAATCATAAACCCCACTTAGGTGGTTCACACGTCTAATGCTACCCAAAGCAGATTTTAATCAATTTGTAGGATCTGAAAGGGTGTTCTAAACTATCGAACCAATCGATATCGTACGTACGCTTGTCTGGGTTTACGTAAACTGATACACTGTCCTATGGCAACATAGTGACTGAAAATCCAGTCATCTGACAATCAGTATACCCTCATAGAACGACGTATACTCGGAAGTCATGACCTTGAACGGTGACCAAAAAGCTTGCACTGAACAACAATTGTCCTTTAAAATGGAGCAGAAAAGCGAAAATTCTATTATTTTTATTGAGTCTTCATACTGATGGATATCTCCAATGCAGTTTTATTGTGTTTTTACAACTGTAGACATGTACAGAAACGCGAAAAAGTAATTCAAACACTTTTCTACGAAAGAAAATGATGTCATAATGGTGAGGTTGCAAATTGAACGGATAATTCATGTTACTAATTTGAAAAATTAATTTTATTTAAGACTGGACTACAAATTGCATCCAAGGATAGCGTTCCACATGTTTGCAAAGCTTAAACTACAGATAAACTTGGGAAGAAAGGAATAACCTGGGGCAAAGTGACTCATAATACGTGGAGATGAAGTAGATCACCAGTTAGCTTTTAGGGTTATACAGTAAAACATATTACCTCCAAGCCCACTCGTACATGTCATATTCTTTGTTTTCTTCATATCATAAGCAACAAGCAAATCAGACTGGGTATAGAAGAGCAGGGTTTCACAAAACATCGCCTCTGTTAGTCATCAGTAAGGATGTATTGTATCACAGTGGTTGATCTCACTGAGCATGTATCTCGAGACACTCCACTTGATCGTTCGTCTACCCAGTGATCGTGTTGTGAGAAAGTGGAACCGAATTTATCCGTAGTTTAGTGACCGCAGAAGGATTAACTCTGTTCTAGGAAAAAGCTTTATTTACTGGGGATGTCAACTTTTACTGTATGGAACCAATGATCCAGCTACGTGTTTCTGGAGCCAATCAATAAACATGAGATCATCCGTTTGTTCAACAATACAACGCTTTGCAGAAGTGAGGATAACGTTAGTGTTACTTGATAAACAAATATCTATTGATGAAACGAAACGGATGTGAATGATGTATACTTTTGTGACATCTGGGTGAATAATGTTTAATGTTTTCGCATTTCTGATGAGGTGTTTCGGTCATCAGGTGCTCTCCAAGAATGAAAATCTAGTGCGCGTTTTCAGCCTAAATGTTTAGGCATTTAACGTCTACCTACTGGTCATGCGACCAAACTACTGAAGCAAATGCTCTGATAATCAGAATTGCATGCATGGCAAACGGCCGTTGATTTCAGTTAAACATCATATAAACCGTAAAATACCCTCATTCTTTACTTTGAAACGCCTTTCACTCTCCTTCTACTCGTAGAAAGTTCATTTAAACTGTCTTTCAGACGCGCATGCACTGACCACGTGACTAGAGAAGGTCATCCGGTCAAAAATCTGAATGGCTTGTGTTCATATACGATTTGATGGACGGTGAGTGAGTGCCCCGATCAAAGGCAACCAAAAGCGCGAGAGAGTAAAGTGTCATGTTGTCATGCAAACACAATTGCCTAGGACAAAAATACAACTTCAATAATAAACTAAATACTCTGGATTCGTTTGTTGTAGAACCACAGAAGAAACTTGCGCCTTTTGCATCAAAAACTTCTCTCTCCGTTGTCACCACTAACTACCCGTGATGACTGAACGATTCACGAACCAATGAGGAATTTCATGCATCGGTTGTCAGGTTCTCTATGCAATCTGCTCCAATTAGCTCATTTTCAGACACCGTGCAATCCAAGTTGCTTATGAACTCACTAGGCCAGAGGCTGTATCACCCGAAAGTCAACAATACATTACTGAGAAATAACACAAGTATTCATTTTCCCTTGTTCAAAAAGGTTATGAATTGAGGAACGTGAATAATCGAACATTACTGAGTGAACGGGAAAGACACATCTGTGAGATAATAAAAAGAAACTGTGAACCAATCTCCTCAGAATATGTGTGTACATGTGTGAGTGTATACCGAAGCCCAACGACGTTATTCAGTTGGCGATGGAAATTTGATTCACGGGGGTAAGGGGATTTATTTGAGCATCTACTTTCTCCTGACTCCAATGAAAAATTATTAATGGACATATATCTCGATGGATAGCCCAGAATGACCCAAAACACCCTAATGTTTCTTGAACGAAAAGTGGTGAACGGTAAATCGTTCAGGACAGAAAACGGATTAGATTGACTGAGTGTGAGAGAGAGAGACTTCGTACGATCTGAGAGGTTGAGAAAGTGAGATCATTGGGAACGAATTTAACGCTAGACCTGGTTGTTTCTAGCCTAAAATAATAGATTTAGATAGGTATGGATACAGGCCGAACTATCCTTGAATAAGATGAACAACCAACTCTTTTGTTTCATCTGCTATTAACTGCGCCAACGCAAAGCTGTTGAGTACACGTGACAGGGGAAACGTGAACTGACAAGCAAGGAACCTCAGCACGCTAATTTAAACCACGTTGTGTGTTATCAGCATTGCGAATGTATCAACGCGAATGAAGATCCCCAAACCTTAGGACCCCACAGACAGAAAGCCCAGGCACATTCATGTGCCACTGGAAGTTAAGCCGATGAAGAGGTCAGTTCTTGTGTATTCCATGCACACTGAACAGTATGGAGAAATTTAGTGTCAATTTGGACGATCGCGTCACATCTTAAGGTTACGAACAATGGAGTAAACCATGATCAATTTTCAAAACCGGTTATGCTTTTACAGGTTATGATCACTGACTAAGCTCTTCACTTCACTTTATTTCCTAGAAATTTTTAGAAAAATATAATTATCATGATCGATAAGTTTCTTTTGGAAAATGGTGTTTACGATGAAATTTCTCTTCGATGCATCGCATCACGCGGGTACATACATAAGGCGATCATAGTACAGATATCTGATTAGTTGATCACAGTTCAGTTTATAACGATGAAAAAACTAGCAAACAGAGCGAAAAATATGACGTGTCTAGTGATAGTCAATGCTATAGGGTCGTGGAGGAGATGAGAGGACAAGCATCAAATGGAAAACGGTAGAGATATGGACAGATCAAAATATCCATTAAAGTTGTAATAATTATTATTGTTATCTCCACAGTCCCTTTCCGAATGCAACACTTATTATGCATGAGAAAGGTTTTCAGTATGTCCTACCTAACTTCCTTCCTCTCTCTCGTCTCAGCGGTCTCAAGTACCGGGAGGAAGGATGGGTAGGTCGGATGGTATTCTGCTTTATTACTCACCTCGATAGTCGTGACGGGCCTCGTGGCCACTGGCACCTACTACCGCATACTCACGATGACTGGTAAACTAAGACCCGCGGGACTAGGAGTCTAGACTAACATAATTATTCAGTTAAATGTGTGGTATAAACCTGTCAACCCGCTGGTTGTAGTTATGGTGGCAGTAAAAGTGTTCGGGCCTTCGGGCTCGGAGCACGTCAGTGACAACGAGATAAACAAATTTGTGATAATTGGATCGATTGTGTCAACTAGCTAAAGTTGACTAATGAAACACTTCACCAATTAACAGAATTTTAGCATCACAGATACGTAACGGTGATTCGGATAAAGAGAGGGTCAAATATTGGCCCCGTTTTCATACATTGTTTCGCGGAAGATGACCCCGTGGCTCCTCGTGACCACGGAGCCATTGGCTATGGATTTCGCCTTGAATCACCAACGACTATTTGGTCCTTCGTAACAGATTGAATCAATAGTTCCTTTTGCTCTGTTGCAGCACTGTGAATAGTATGAGTATAGATAAAATGGGCCAATACTTTGGGTTCCAAAGTGGACTAAATTAGGAGACATAGGATTACGTAAGGACATCGGAAACAAGGAAATTCGAATTGTCTATTTGGATTTTGATCATCGAAGAGGAAATATGTTCTACCAGTTGGCGTACTGTAGACAGAATTCTATTAATAGTGGATTTTTTCAAGTCTGTTCATTAAGTGCAGCACATTTTCGGCTCAGAGAACCTCGGTCGTTCACAGTAAATGAAGGAGATCGGTCGCTTTTTTCCGAATTCTACGAAAATTCAACCCAAAAGTGCATACAATAAAACATTACATATGGTCCTTAATTTCCAAGTAGATACACGTGATGCTTTGCTCTTTCCTAATCGAGGATGTATTCCATTTTTCAGTTCTTTGGTTCAATCGGAATGTTATCATCACGCACACACATCCATACAGCATTACATCCGTGCGAACTTTGGTAAAGTTCTAGTTTATCCGAAGAGAACCTGACAGTTTTAGCTGTGTAAATTGCTTGTATAGATAGCTGGTTGCTGAAAAATTTTATATTTGATAGATAAAATTATTTTTAAATCTCATTCGGCGGATTCCCAGTTTGTCTATCCCAATCACGATCTCAAGGATCATATAATCAAACTCCTCATAAGATAATTTTCCTGACTAGTCTTTGGATGCACGGGGCTCAAGTCTGCTACCCTCTCGGCCACTGGGCAGCAGATCATTTTCATTTTCCATTTAGACGATGTAGCACAAACCATCTTTGCTAGCTTGTTGCGGGAATCGCGCTTTGCTCATCTTATCAATAGCCTCCGGGGTTATTACTTGGTTGGAAAATTTCACAAACTGACTACTTGTTGCATACTTGAGTTCTGAATGCAAGGTCTGAGGTTCGATCCAAAGCTGGGTCGATGAATTCTCACCGCTGATGAGGCCCAACGAGGTCAAAACAACTTTACATTTATTCCTGGCTTTTCAGTTCATGCTTCATTTACTCTATACAGAACGAACCACCACTATTAATTTGAATCAAATCCTTCATTTCTCTAACGAGAAACTTCAATTTTGTAATGGTTTCTGCGATATGGTTACAGGACAGAACAATTTCTGACTATTGTTTTCGTGGTGACCAGTGTTTGAATGCTGTATGCATAAACTCATAGTCCGCTGCATCTATTGGCTTCAATTTGCAACGAAATCTATAGCACACTGGAAATTAGTTCAGGTGATCTCACCAAACACTGTTGACCGTTTCTTACGGTTGTATAATGGTTCCAGGACTCTTCAGTGGTAAATGACCCAGTATCACTTGGTAGCAAAACTGCAATTTCTTAAGTAATCTCGGCTGCCAAACCAGTACGTGAACCCAATGACTGATAACCCTCGGTCTACAAATCTGAGGACTGCAAATTTGAAATCCCGAGATAAGAGAAGATCGGATGGTGTGATTTTTGGTGGTCACAGGGTCAAATGGGAATCATTTTGAGAATCACCTCCAATTAAACATACATACTTCTGGCCAGGTTAAACTACCGAATTAATCCAGAATCGTGTTTATTGTCCAGTAGTTATATGCATAGGCATAAACCATTGAAAGTAGTGCAATTAGGGGTTGAAAGGAATCACCTTTGTGCTTTATCTCCCGTCGCTGCCTCTCGTTTTCAGGCTCAACTCCACTGCAATTCACGCATCTTCGGATACACAAATTGCAGTGCAGTTATTGGAAACAACAGCGGAAAGAAACAGGGTGGGCGGAGAGTGGGAGTGTATTTCATAGCATAGTGCATATAACTCTTAACCATTGCAGTCGGTGAATCGGTGGATGACATACAAATAAATCCAATAAATTTTCTTTCCATGCATTTGCCTCCACTATGTGATGCTCCAAATATGAATTATTGTCAAAAGTATGAGAAGAGTTTTGCTTTGCTTTGTATTTGAAGTATATGGGACTTTAATTTTGTACCAACCCAGCAAAGACTGAGTCGTCTGAATCTACAGTATAAATATTGATCCATTAGGCTCGTGGTCGGCGAGCACCCAACATTCCCCATTATTTGAATACTGCACCGGTGTCTAGGTTGACATGCATTTATTAGTTAAAACAATTTAATACATTTCAAAGCCCCGAACTAGAAAGTAAAGTAAAACAAAAACATCATCATGAAATTAAGCTGTAATGAATATAAAAACGCCCTCACAATGGACGGAAGAAAAATCCCAGTTGATTTTAGTGACCAAAGTGATTCGAAAGAAAAAAACAATGAACAAACGAGCTGTTTGCTAACTACCACAACATCACCATCGACAATAACAACAACAAGAGTACTCATTTCCTCGGAGTTAAATTTATCCATTCGTGAACCAGAATAGCCCTGTAACTAAGATCCCGTTTGTTGTTGTGTCAGAGACTGCGTGCGTTACGCAATCTGCAATTCGGTTTACTGTTTTCTCGATTAACAGATATAACGTATACACATCTGCGTTTTCAAAAATGGCCGAGCGATACACAGATACCATGATATGGTAACGCTGATCTTGCAATTGGTGCTGTGCATTATGCAGTTTCAATAAAAATAATAAAAGAGAGATTAGCTCGTATTGCTATGATAAATATTGTTTTCATATGCACTTAATTACTTTCACTAATCTCATTGTCTCATTTCAGCATAGGTATTTATTTTTTTCAGCGGGAAAGATGTAAAACAATTTTACATAAGTTCGTGTACTGTCGGTTCAACTTCTGCGTCATATGGAGTGACAGTCCGTTTTTGGATTTCCGTGTGCTCTGAACTTCCACAAAGTGGCCATGTTTGACCGTCACTCTATCGCGATCCATGCCCAATATAATGACGAAGTAATTATTCCAAAGACTGAGATTTAGATGGAGCAGAAGAGAGAGGTGTGCAGTATATCTTTCGCGCGCGCGCACGCACACACGTGTGCTTGTGCGGGGAGTAGGGCAGGTCTTTGAAGTACATAAGATGCTCTTGTTTGCTTGCTTGAAACTGCAAGATACGCAATCAACCCATCACAAAAGCATATCATTTAGATTTGCCTGCTATCTGCATTGCGATTTCGAACAATACACACAACGATCACAGTCACTGACGTATCGAGCTGATCTGCCTCTGGTTGTTTCGTGTTTCTGTCATTTTGGGTTCATTCAGTAACATCAAATTTAGGTGCAATAACAGCAGATTCTGATTTAAATATATTGTATTTTAGTATGAGTAACACAAAAAGGGTAAAACTCGTTTCGTTCCTCCTTCATTTTTCCTCTAATTTGCACGGTTGCAGTCTTGGATAAGTCCAATTAAATTTCATCTATGAATCTTTCACCAAATCAACTGTGCTACCATTCACAGAATAAACTAGTAATCCATGCTTGCTGAAACAGACATGATTTCACACTGATTACTGAACCTTAGGAGTGAAATCTAGGACTCGCAAAAGTAATTAAAATGTTACTCATTGAGTACCATAGGAATTAATTTTTCACTGAGTTTAATTTTAATGCCTTTAATGACTATACCATCGCACAAGCAGATTTGACGACACAGAAGACAGATCGTGGGAAAATAGGTAGTTAGAAGTACAGTCAATCTCCTACTATATCGCACCCCTCGGGAATTCGAAAAAGTGGGTAAATATCA
>UZAN01042519.1:33670-43959 GCA_900618425.1 Echinostoma caproni | reverse complement strand
TTTTCCTCGCGTCTCGTTCTCGTGGGACATTGCTTCTGCGATCCAGTCGTGATAGCCGATTATAGATTCGGGTCCTGTGATTCCTATTGCGTGGTTGATGTTCCGAATTCCGTGCGTATTACTACTACTACTTCTACAATCATTACAAATTGGCGTCATCATCGTCATCATCATCGTCATCATTATCATCATCACTATCATCATTAACATCAGGATCGTCATCATCTTCGTCGAATATTGTTTGATTACTTGATATAACAGAATCAACTGCACGCCGATTACTTGCCTGTACAGTTCCACAGGAACGGGACTTTGCCCAATAATACAAACGACCGTAGACAAACATCAGGTATTTCTGTAACATGTTTAAACTTAATAGTGTCTTTCAGAAGTGCTACACAATCTGAGACTGAAAGAGTGACGCCGGCAGTCCAGCTAACTCTTTTGGAGCAAACGTTTAAACCGATGTCCTTTGAGGTGGCCATTCCTGGATAGTTTTAGTAGAGTATTAAACGGGTGGTTCGATTGATGTAGTATTTGATGTACGAGGATCATGTCCTCGTAATCGACGGCATTCAGATGAATAAAATCCAAGCATTTACAGCCTTTCATCTTAGGTCCTAGATTGTAACCCTTCGATCATTTTGGTTGCTGTTTTCTGCGGACGTTCGTGTACCCTTCGGTAGCAAATCAGCCATAGATTCCAAGCGTGCATGGCACACTCGTTTTGTGTGGTCTAATGTATGCGGATAGCAAACGGGGCAATAGGTTTGCTTCGAATGATCTCAAAACACGTTTGAGCAATCCAGCGTGTTTTATGGCCTTTGATGACTCTCTAACGTATTGTGTGCAAAATCTTAAATCCTCAAAAACAATAACTCATAGATCCTTTTCGTTTTTAGTATGCGGTAATCGTTGATTCACAAGTGCATGTGAAAAGCGACCCCTGTGACGCAAGGATACAACCTTGCATTTCTCTTCGTTGAATTCAGCGTCACTAGACCATCAGTGAGCGGGCAGACTGGCGCAAAATATGCAGACACTATTTGTCTGGTTCACTTCAACTCCTCAAACAATCTGTTGTGCGTTTTACGAAACGAAGCTTTGGCTATTTTAAATTTGTTTTCTCCAAGAAAGTGTCGAAATTCTGGCGTGTTTTTTCCCCACCATTGCACAGGATTCATTTGTTTTCACTTTCGGGGCTACTGCCTTCTATCAAACTGTTACTTTACTCGCACAAGCTAACGTTTGACTAGGAAGAAACATGTCCAAGCAGTATTCCAGCCCTGACAGAACTGACAGCACTGTAGCCGGGTGGAAAAATTTCAAAATGGGATGTTCACGATACGGTGTGAATGAATGACGGTCCTGACAGCAAATACTTTGACTTCATATTGATGGTTGACTGACTGACTAATTGACGGACTGACTGACTGACTGTAACTATTCGGATCTGTACACCTCTCGAAATCAGCGACTCTAGTTGGTGTGCTTTCTAGTTGAATGGAAGGTTTGTTTTCAGTAGTATAAAAAATTGATGAATCGGTTAAGAATCCGTCGGTAATTGTATCTCTAAATGCTGTACTGTACACATCCGCTGAACTGTTTTCTTGTTCTTTTTCAGGCGGCCACTTATCGATGACATTGCGCAGTCTCTAATCGACTACCGGATGAAGAGTAAGGTCTTATTTCGACCAAAACGCAGTGTGCACACTGTAGGTGGATAGAATGGAGTGCGGGAACACGTGAGCGAAACTGTTCACATCAAAGTCGATTACGTGCTGGTTATCATCGCGGCGCATTCACCATTTCGTTCTGGGTATGCATTGTGTAATCGATCACAATAAACGCACAACGTATCAGCCCGTCGTCCTTTCGGCACGAGGTGAGAACTGACGGCAGGAGATCACTTGACAGGATAATGAGACCAGTGGAGATGAATTACCGCCTTTTCTGATCGCTGGGTTTGTAGATATTGTTTGATTTAAACAAGAATCGATTGTTTTTAAAACGCGGCATAACCTTCAACATGTAAACAATTTGGATAATGAAATCATCTGCTCCAGATGTGGGATATACAGTGCGTAAGTGGCTCTCATAAAGTGCAAATAAATAAAAACACACTGACCTCTCTGGTTTACGTCACGTGGATGAAAACGGGGTATTGTGGATGCTGAAGATGAAAGTTTAAAGTCACGTTATGGTCATATGGTCATTTAGTTCACGTTTTCCGTTGGTTTCAAACTGTGGCTCCGTAAAATAAAAAAAATAAGATTTCGTCATGCGTGGTGGGAGGGGGAGTTGTGAGTAAGATACACCTTGCAAAGAATTATATCATCATCAATATCATTATCATCATCACAAACCTGGATACAGTGAAGCGAACTTCACTGATCGCTGCCAAGCTCACAATATACACAAATCAAGTGATAAAGCACAAGATAGAGAGGGACTGGGCCTAATTGGAGGGAAGCAAAGAAACTGAACCTGTATGGTCAATACATAGAGTACATAATCTAGCTGTGATTACATAGCTTTTCAAGCATTCTGACTTGATAAGAAATGACAGCAAGAAAGCCACTGCTGTCGGTTAGTCGCAATATTTTGCAGTGTGCCCACCCAACCATTTGCAGTCTTTCGGACCCCAAACTGGAAGACGGGAGACACCGATTCTATCTAATCACTTTGTGCATTTCTTCATGCCTCGTTTCCGGGTCATCTGTTAACCTCTATGTTGTTTCTTTCAACCTGGAGCCGCAACCGCCAGTGGTATAATTCCAAAAGGCGTTGATGGTCGAGGATATTCGTTTGTTAGGGATTTCAGATAGGACAACAATTTGGTATACATGACACGAAAATTTCATCAGAAACATACCATCGCAGTTCCTGGCCACACGATAGGTAATGAATGTAGCAATCGATAGTTATTAGTTAGGATACAGCAATTTTACCTCGGTAGTCTTCTTAATTTTTGATCATCGAAAGTTACCTACTACTCACAAGCGAGTAGTATCTCACAACCCTAGTAAGGCGCAGTAGGTGCGGTAGACGATGGCTGAGCGTGCACAATACGTATCCTAAACAGCGAAACCGACTAATCTTAATTCGATGGGACAACGAATTCTCCATCAAATCATTACGAAATACGCGATGTGAATCATGTTAGTTTCAGTGATTGAATTCCTTCTCTCATTTGGAGTTCACACTTTCATCTGCTTTTATAAATGAACTGCTGAAAGCTAGAAGCAGCCCGAATGACACAGAAATCGGGATTTGAACGTACAACCTCCGGAGAGATCTTATGATAACCGAGCCCGCTTGATCACAGCCGTATTTTCGATCATAATCACAATCCTTCAATATTGAGTGTTAGGAAATATCTCGCTTTATATTTGATGCTTCCAAACCATCAATTGATACGAGACCCACCTGGAATATTCTAAGCAAACTTTTCGTATGGAGAGTTAGTAGGATCACGAATATCATGGGCCTCAAATCAATGACTAGTCGGGTGCGGTCTGGTCCTGCAATCACTTGGAAAAACGACTATCACGTGGTATTTTGAACGTCAGCAAAATTGTTCTTGATGGTCAGTTGTTTACGGACTGCCTGATTGCATCGACAAAAAAATAGGAAATAAACGGCACCCATGTCAGTGCTGATTCACCATGTACTGCTATATTGTTTAAAAAGATTTTGATAAGCAGAATTCCTTTTTCATGAGAAAGATTGGTCATGTTTTGAAGGATACATTATGACCTGAAACTGATTTCCACATTTACCCCATCGACATAGGCATTTACAATTAGCACTGTGGTAATCCTTTTTTTTGTCTACTCATAGATTTCGATACAGTGCCGCTTCCTCGCAAAAGCCAGTTATAGGATTGTATACTGAAAAAATAGAATTATGGGTGAAGAGGGTTCAGAGGAAACCCCCTGGTCAGTCTAAACAAGTTCCGGTTGGGCACATGTGACTTATTCGAAGTATATTTTGTTTAAGTCAGACTCAATGAACTTACCGCTAATTATGAACCGGAATACTGTAATGAGTACCCAACACAACTAATTGTAACTGTATTTCTCTTTGTTTCCAAATGTCATCACTCAAGAACAAATGGACTGAGCAGGGAAGTCAAAGAGCTAGAGTCTACCCGTGATGTAACCATCTGTGGCCTTGACCCCTCGCTGACCTATTTATATAACCCCTATTAACACCCCCCTCCCAAGTGCTGAAACACCGACGGGTTGCTGTTGACCTCCCTTTGCAGACAGACGACTGGTGGTTACCATAACTGCACCTACGGTTATTACAATACATGTTACCCGTACAGCGACGAAATAAATGGTAGTTGAAAATATGTGATCGAAATACCGGTAAACATCTAATTTATCGATCTTTTTTTCATATTTTGAACGGGAAACAGAAAAGGTAAAGATCGTCTCTTGTGAACTGAATTGTTATTGAAGGAAAATGACATCAAAAGACAAATTGTGTGTTTATGTAGAAAGTAGAAATAAATATGATTTGTTCATTAAAATTCAATCGGAAAGAACAATAATGTCTGTCACGTTCAATAGAGGCAAATGAAAACTTCCAATGACCTTTTTCGTGTGCCACGTGTCACGTCATCTTGCTTCCTCTGACATGTTTGAGGTCATGGTCCGGCTCCTCACGTACGTTTGGGTGGGGCCAAGGCAACCGAAGTGTGGCAACCATTTTTTGTTTACATCGTGATGGGTTCGTGTTGTTGACTTCTACTGCTGCTTCTGCTGTCGCCAAGTGACGTTGCCGAACATACTTCGACTTATTTTGGGGCATTTTGTAGGTGACTTTACATATATCGTGGTCTGGCTGACGCCCGGTATCCGTGAGATGGGCCACAATCGTACTGGTTATTGTTTTCTTGCCACCCGTGCTAAGTCAAGCCGGTTTATGTTCTCGGATCTTTTGTGAGAACTGTTTTATCGTTCGTCTGACATAACCTGCCTAACATGAAGTGCAAGTGAAGGAATATGTAATCATAGGTGAGGAGAGGATGGACAGCTTATCCTTGAGGTTTGTGCAGAACCGTGCTCGGCTTGTAAAAGTCTTACGTAGAATGGCGGTTGGATAAGTTTGTGTGATCACTTTGTCAAAACGTGTTCTCAGAAGATTACAACTCGAACCTCCTTTGAACGGGAGTTGCAGAATAGTTCTCTCTTTTTCACCGTGATTGCTCTGAGTACTGTGGGCTTTTCTAAACTTTTCTACTCCATGAAAAGCTCTGAATATCCATCAGTCAGAAGTGTAGATTAGATGTTTTATGGTTCTTCCCTCACTGGATCCTTAGGAAAGCCATCCGAGGTCTTAGGGCCACATTTTGGACTAAGTTTCGTTCAAATTTGATTGGAAAGAAAGTTTGAAAGTGAATGTATAACCGCTCCATGTTTTTGTGAGAAAAATCTAACGGTATAACTTTCCATTGGGCCCCTTGTTGAAATTAACATTTAGGAATCTTAACCAGATCCTCTATTGTCAGACTGATTGACAGATGAGCGTAATTAAAAGCGCATTTATTTCTCCCATATAAACAGACAACCTTATACGCCTGAAGACGAATTTACAAAAGCGAGCTTGTTCGCAACATGGTGTTTGTCTTTTTATATTCTTATAGGAATTTTCCTTGAAAATGACATCAGTTTATCAGTTTTTTTACGGAGTAGAGATTTGTGAAAATTACTTTGCAGGATGGGCGAAAAGAGTTACCATGTTCGAAAATACAACCTTCCGGGTTATGCATTGATTACCTTCACTGAATGACCGATGCGCAACGGGAGATATCGGTCTGATTTACAGCCGTTGATAATATGGATCTGCCTTGATTAATCACATGTTCATCTATACCCTTTTGCATTTAGGAAGTCCGAATACCAATTTAAGATGTCATGTTGCTGTGTGGATAGTAAGATGGTGCGATTACTCCATCGTTTCCCATTGCCTTGTACTTTTTGTAATGCTCTTGTCACGTCCAGTCAATCCGTGTGCTGATAGCACTGCTGCTGCACGGTCCAAAATCACTAGGCCTGCTAAAGACTCGCGGCTGTAGACAAGGTGTGGATTCTCGCTCGGGGAAGCATCAATTCCCTTGTTGCCACTGGACTATCCGACCGGTTGAGAAATGAACCCGATCAGTCGTGTGATTTTTGGGCCGGCACAGAAGGAGGATAGGTTACGAATCCAATACTGCCCAATTGTTGGTATAGGATCACCACAAGAGAATCAGTTGTGGAGCGGTGTGCCATGTTGGGAGATTCGGAATGGAAAACGTTCAAGCGATGATGATACCAGGCAAACGGTTGACTCGTCAAAACTACACACACTATTTTACTAAGCGGGTTCAGTAAACAGATGATCATAATAGGACTTCGAACTTTGCTGGATAGCGGACTACAATATCCATTAACATAGGTTAACGCAAAACTCTTCTTGGAATTTTACCAACTGACTTTTACGCGTTGAACGATCTTGCTAATTACGGCGGAGATGGAATTCCGAAAGAAAGAAAAAACAAATATTATGGAAAAAATCCATATTTATTTTATGAAAGTTGTTCAATATGTTTTCCGTCCTGCTGCTTGCATAGAAAAATACGGTAAAGATAGTTTTCTTCCATCTCAGAACGAGGACAGTGGGAATAATTTCGCACTGCGCGATGATACTCTGCTTTAGCTCCTCGATCGTTTTCGATTTTCGCGGAGAAATGGTCCGCTTCAGATATGCCTACAGAAAGAAATCCACGGGAGATGGATCAGGTGATCTTGGAGGCCATTCTTTTGGTCCTCCTCGAACACTCCATCTGCAGTTAAATTTCTGATCGAGGAAACTCACCCACACCAGAGCATTATGTCAACAATTTTCTTTCGCTGTTAAATGGATCTCATCCGGTGGATGCCCGTATCCATATCCATGCTTTCGTTTTTTGGTCAATAGGCTATAAGCTGATTTACTGATAGATAAAGACAAATTTTCGTGCCAGGAAAAAATGACCAATCGAAACCAGTTCAAGGTCACCCAGTGGCCAGCAAATCAGGTACCGCATGTGTTTGTCTTCACCTAGCCGAACCGTGTCATCCTGAATACTGTCGGTTGTTGATCAAATTGGTGCACATGTCATAAGCATTTATATAAACGTAATTTAAGTGCTTTGTACAAGACGAAGGATATGAAGACGTTACTCGAAGATTCACCGAGAAGGGGTCAAATTTGGGAGCTAATTTATCTTTAAACTAAATGAGCGATCGTTCATTCGAATTTCGGACAAATGATGAGTTAAAAGATCATAGTGACTTCTTGTTCAAAGGCGACAATGTGAGGTGGGTTGCTCAATTATAATTAACTTGGTCCATGCGTCAGTCGAGCATGCTTCCTCACAGTATGAAAGTAAATTTCAGTTTTTCTGTTTCAGCATTTGTCATAGATATTTCATAAGGTCCTGTTATCTGTGTCGTGTTCGATCTAGACGTACGAATGACATGAGACTCTTGCTTAACCCCCAAAAATACCGCGGAGAGACAACGTAGCTGGAGACAAAAAGTAGAATGTATTTTTTATTAGATTTCGATACGCAAATATATGGAACAGTTTACGTATACAAGAACGGCGCATTGACGCACCAATCAATCAGATTGCGTCCTTGACATACCGATTGATCGATCGGACAAACATTGGCTAATTCGTTTTGTGATCATCCAATCGGACTCAGCCCGCCTGAGGCGTTATGAGCAAGAGTGTGATCTGAATCGGTGTAAGTTCCACCCTAAAATTATGGTTACTTTCCAGGGTGAGTGCGTCAAAGACACACTTTATCACGACACGATTACAAAGCGAAAGTTCATCAATTCCCACAAGATATTTTTATTATATCCTCGAATGGTTGTACAGATAAATTAACAAGTATTCATCAATGCTGATGGATATTGGAAAATTCAGTGTATGGAAAGTGTTTCCAGCATTGAATTGAAAGAACTTTTTTCTTTTCATTTTAATTCCTTTTATTGAATATACAAACATACAATTTTCAGGAAGGGGGAAGTGGCTAATCAAAGGGCTGCCATTCAACGCACACAATGGGGAAAGTCAGGCGGTGGTGGTGGGATTCGAACACACACATTCCCGGGGTGATAATTTGGTGACGCTACCACCGGGCCAACACCGCCCACTGATGATGAGAGCATGTCACTGACGATCCTGGGACAAAATTTGAGGAACAAAAAATCCCGAATCCTTCTCGTTTCGAGCTCATGGCTGTGGCAAACATATATATGCAGTACTGGCCAATTGTGATACACAAAAATATTTTTTTAATGTACAAATTGAGTTTCATTATATTTATCACCTTTAATAATACTTTGGGATTTGGCAATAATTTATATCTTGTCTACTTCGATTTACGTAGTTTCTAGTCTGCATGCGTGTCACCTGAACGTACCTGACCTTAGTTGCCAAGATTAAATAATCTCAACGTGAAAATCGGAAACTTTATCAAGTATGAAAATGCAATATATTCTTATAGGATTGACTCAAGATTTATCCCAAATTATTTCCACAAAGCCTTGCCATCTCGGTTATTTGTTGAGACATTATTTTATCTAATATATAATCCATTATAGCGACTCTACTGAATAACCAAATTAAATTCTTTCAACACCCCGGAGAAACTGCAAAAGGAAAGGTTTCATAATAATAATCTACATTTGATATCTAACTCACTGAATTCGATAAGTACCACTTCAATCAAAGTCAACCTTGAAATCAAGGTCATCTTTGTACACAGCTTTGAATTTTCGTATTGTTGTTACTATAATGAAGAAAGCAGCGCTCGAAACCAAAAGTTCCCGTTATCTCAGTGAAGAGGACAGAAACAGAATTGCACGAGCACTGGAGCTGGGATTTTCGATATCAAATCTTGCCCAAGGCTTTAACGTTAACAAAAGCACGATTAACAGGATAATCCATGGGAAAACAACAACCAGAACAGCTTGTAGGGGCTGACGAGTGCATGGTGTGCGACGAGCTTTGGAAGGCTTACAAAAAAGTCATTTGTGGTGAGAATTTCCCAAAAGGACTTATTTCATCAAATGAAAGAGTTTCTCACCCGTCGAAATTACTCATCTGGGCAGGGTTAAAACATGGTCAGCCTTGTCGGTGGACATCAGTCAAAAGCAACATGAATAGTATCAGTAAAGACGAAATTGTTTCCAGAATTTCATAAAAAGCAGTAGTATGGAAAGGTTATTGTTTTTCAGGATAATGCTCCGTGTCATGTTTTACTAGATGGTTGTAAATTTATTTAGTTAAGGATTGTGGTTCACTTATTATTTGCTTTTAGACTTCAGAAAAGATATGTAACTCTAAGTTCCAATCCATGCAACTCTCCCTAATAGCCTGGATCTCGAAGTGATCGAAAATCTGTTTTCTGGTTTGAAGAGAAAGGTGAATGTGCTACCTTTAGATTGGGCATTGGAGGCAAAAATGCCATACGTAATGGAGACTATTAGTGTACACAAACTCCACATTTTATTTGTTATTAATGTTAATTTGTTGCAAATAAAAATTGTTTTATTCTCTTTATATATCTCTTAGCTCATTATTGTCTTGGTGAACCACTGCTGAAGAAATGGGAGTATCCGCAACATTCTGAACCATTCCATCTGCTGAGTATAAACGAATCCGGAGAATCACTGCTATGACGACCCATCAAGGCTTGTTTATTATTATTATTTGGAAAAATATTTACTTCGGTATAAATGCTATTGCCTTCACGAACCCACAAGTGTTTCACAAGGAACCGGTGCTTCAGTATCGATATGTATATATGTATATATTGCATCCGATACATACCGAGTGATGGATGAACACGTATGGTCACTATTCGTTTCTCTAACCTTCCCCTGACAGGAATATGCACCGGTTTAGTTAGATACCGGAAGTTCTCATATTTAGTATTCATGCTATACGAGATGCCCCACAATCTGGGAAACCATATTTATCTCTATTCCCCATGTGGCACAGCGATAACACTGCAAATTTCTCAACTTTGAATTTAATTTCCTTTTTGATAGACTATTAATGTGCTACATGAAATGTTTGCTGCAAGATTGCCGAACTCTTAGGACGAAAGAAGATTGTTTTTGCAAAGATTTTACACTACTAGAAATAAATGCACCTATAGAATGAATACGGTCGTGTTTGTGGTCTGTTGTCATCACCAATGCTGATAAATCGACTCTTCTGAAACCGAATCATCA
>UZAN01042518.1:34080-47781 GCA_900618425.1 Echinostoma caproni | reverse complement strand
TTCTGATCCTAACCCTTCCGTTTTCTGTGATCAATTAACAAGCTACTTAAACTTTTGTTACGATGTCTGAATCAGAGTTTCATGAACGGTGAAACCGCTCTCAAAGATCTACCTAATGGATATGAAATGAACACCACTGATCCCGTCTTCAGAGTTGCACCTGTCGATATTTATCAAGAGTTGGCTCGATTTAATCCTCACAAGTCCTGCGGCCCCGACGGAGTCTCACCCACTGTCCTGAGAGAAGGTGCTGTCTTCCTTTCCCTGAGTGAAATTTTCAATGATTGTATTTCGCAGCATCGTATACCTGACTGCTGGAGAATAGCCTCCATCACCCCTGTACCGAAGAAAGGATCCTCAAAATTCCGTCCCACTGCCTGCACCTCAGTTGTCTTGAAGCTGCTTGAGAGGCTCTTCATTAAGACCCCGTCCACACAATTCAATGTTGGTGACCCAAACCAGTGTGCATACCCCCATTCCCGCGGTACCCTGGATGCCGTTGCTTATCTGTCCCACTTTGTTTTATCTAACCTGGATAAAAAGCATGACTGTACGCATATGTTTTCTTGAATACAGTGATGCTTTCAGCACAATCGATCGGCAGACCTTGTTAAATACCCTCTCTTCAGGCGGAGTTTAACTTTCTACGATTGAACTCTTGGCCAACTATTTCTCCAACCGTCAGCAGTTCACACGCTACAAAGGTCGTAAATCTTCACTGCTTCCCTCCTCAACAGGCATATTGCAGAAAAAGGGATAAATCCCCTTTTCTGTTTTCCGTTTACATTTCCTCTATGCCTGTGAGCAATTCTTCTCTTCTCGTTATGTATGCAGACGATATAATATTCGGACTGCCGTACCGCAGCTCATCATTTCAAACCACTCCACAAGAAGGCGTGTCGGAAATAGTTGAGTGGTCTCAACAAACGAACCTTCGCACGAACCCCCAAAAATGTAATGATGTAATTTTTTCCTTTTTGAAAGGGCAAAAGTATGGTGAATTGTCGAATGCCAGCCCACCTTTATCTATCCTCAGGGACCGGATGGAACGACAACTGTCTGTCAAACACCTTGGCGTTATTTTCAACCGTATCCTCACCTGGTCTGGCCACGTTAATGACGTTTTTCTGAAGGTCAGGAGGCTCACGTTTTATGTTTTACCTCTTAAATCACTTTACATTCCAAACCATCATAAGGCGTTTTGTTTTTGCGTGCGTTTTGCCTCACTGGCTTTATGGGTCCCCTGGTATCAGCCCTGGTCTTTTTAACAAGGACCTCAGACTCATTTCCCGATTCCTCAAATTTCTTTCAGTTTGTAGTCTCATACCACGGGAACATCTGGTACAGTATGTGGTGATACATCACCTCAAGCCCTGTGAAAAATTCTCCGACAAGATTTTATCTGATATTTCCCATCCTCTTTATTCGCCCTTAGTCAGTGCCTTTCTCACTCATTCACCCGTTCCATTCACAAACTTATAAAGACACACGCTGAAGCTTACAGGCGGTCTATTGTCCTTCATCTCGCCAGATTTCTAACAAACCATGAACTCATTGCAGGAAATCTGCGTAAAACGCTAAACTAAATCAATCATAAACACCCGGGTATGCCATTGGTTTCTGATATCGCTGTCCTCTTTCACGTCCTTTAATTACAGTATTATATTGTTTTTGTTTTTTCACTTTTTGTTGACACATTGTAGTTATGTGGTTGTTGAATATCCACCTCTCGATGTATATAAAGCCATTCCTTGACTTGACTTGACTGAAACAAACAACACTAAAAATATCAAGAAGCGTACGATGAAACAAAATATTTTTGTTAGCGCAGTTATCTATCATTTTCCTGTGTTTAACTGTTTCACCCTCTCACCACTTTGTTCTGTATCACAATCCACCTGCTTCTTATTATTGTTATTGTTATTATTGTTGTGGCGTTGGAACCATGATTGTCTACCAGCCGATGTTATATATATATATATACTTGTTTACCAGAAGTTATACAGAGGATGTATTGAATGGCCTTTTAAGACAGTAGAAGAATGCCTCGGAAATTATTCTCAGCCCTACAAGTGTGTGTGGACCAGATGGTCTACAACCTGAGTCGTTTTGTGAGGGGCAGTGAGGTTGCCCAGTCTGTATGCATCTTACAAGATCTGTCAGTCTATAGATTGCCAGTTGGCAGTTGATTTTGTAGAAAGTCAACTGTTTATCGTGGTCCTTTCCCTGAATTCGTTAATGAAATCTGCGGAATGATTTCATTCCCCTTGTGCTTACTTCTTTAGTATTTACCGATGGTTCGTCCGTTCCCTTCCAGGAACTGGGTCCCTGCAATCGAGGGCTTCTGGTCGTTGTAAGCCGGTCATTTAAATGAAGAAGTTTTCTTTACCTGTTATCGTGGTACCGAAATGGGAGGTATTACTGACTACACACACTTAGTGTAGCATTATCAAGAGATTATGGTAAGAATGCTTATAGGTCATGCATGTACACTGTTGCTGTGACTGAGTTGATGGATTTATCGGCGTTGGGGTAGAAAAAGGAATGTGATTGTAATCATATTCCACAATACTTCTTTGCTTTTTGGAACATTTTTCGGTGAATAATAATGGTAGACGCGTCAACTAAGTGAAGTTGTTTACACATGAGTTGATCCTTTAATTTCATATATTCCTTGATTGAATTTATTTGGTTCAATTTGAAGTTCTGCGTTTACGGGGAAGGAGTGATGCTCTTCCACTTAATGTATGCAAAGTCCATTAGCCTCAGTTTGGATTCGATTCCACGTATGGACAGTGCGTATACTTTGTTCAGCGCACGCTCCACCAGCTAAGCTACGAGGCCACCCAGATGGCACTGGTATTTTCACATTTGGATCACCCATCCAATTCACAGTAGTCTATGAAATCCACCAGGTAGAATGTAAGCTAACCACCACGATAAGGTTTCCTGTTGAATTACGTTGTGGACGAATGTTATTGAATTTAAATTCTCCGACCCATGTCTTTCCTGGAAGCCATCATAACTGCCCTACAGATATGTTTAAATACTAATTGAAATTAAGGAGTTAGACGGAGGAGAAGGAGGAGGTAGAGAAAATTGGTGTTTACTTTCCCTTGGGTCCAGAGCTACTTTGAATATCAGAGAGCAAATCTGGATGCAGTTTCAAAAACAGTGCTGTTAAGAATGGACTAAGTGCTCTAGAATAAAAGTATGAAGGAAAACGTGTAAACGAAATACAACGTTTAGAAGAGTAAATCGGACGCGAGGGAAAGGACATGTCCCGTCGCATGGCGCCGAGAGGCGGCGTGGGGACGAGAGATCCGGGATATCATAATCTCCAATGGAAGACTCTTTTGTACCGAAATCATTTTGAGTGTGACAAATCAGAGAGGATAGAGATTCAACAGTGATTGAGTGACAGTAATTTCTGGTGTGCCAATGAAGATACTACAAGCTGGGATGCGCATCGGAACAGTTAACTCATTTTGGAGAGAAAACGTTTCAAATTAGACAACGGATTCCTCTGATAAGTCTAACTCAACAAATCCACACATTACTTTGGTAAACCAGATCCGAACCAAATCAAAGTTAAGTATATAACAATCACATCAGGGCGGTGGGGATCAAGGGGTTAGGTCACCAAATTGTGACTTGGGAGTCCCAGGTTCGAACCCCTCCACTTCCACCCGTTTTCCCTATTTCTGTATCTTCCCAGGCAGCCTTTGTAAACCGCAGCCCCCCTTCCTGAATGTTGGCTGTACATTTGTATATTCATTAAATAAAACGGAAGTAAAAAGACAATTATTTTATTTTATTTATTAGTCTGGGTGAAATGTATAGCGAGGAAACAAAAACCCTCTCTGGTTGTACCAAACTAAATGGCAATCAGGTGTGAAACCCAAAATGCGATTTCTCTGTCTTTTTGTGGGTGTGCGGAAAACGCGGTATTTTCAGTGAGACGGAAAACTGAGTAGGTTGTGCTGAGCGATATTCGAACTGAGTAAAACTGTAATACAGACGTAGTCCGGGCTCTCACTGCGCAGTGGAGTCAACAAAGCTGCAAGACAGGATGTCCCTCGGCTCGTATTCTCAAAGCTGGAGACGATATGAGGCTTTGCGGACGACGGCGGGGAACGGTGGTAGCGAAGAGGGGAGACCAGGACACGGGATGGCGAGGAAACACCGTCAGACGGGTCGGGATTAACCTTAAAACTGTAATGCAAAGCAAATATAGAGCCACAAACCAGAAAGGTTCAGTGAGATACGAGCACTCGCGATAAAATATTGCTGACGCGGTTGCCAAGCGTTATAAAATCGCTGTCCCAGAATATAACTACCATATACGACTACGATGCTCTTTACTGTTATATTAGGTAAATTTTATTTCTCCTGTCTTTCGGGATGGGGTTCGACACTGTAACTGGTTTGGCTGAGGATACCAAAGGATGTGGTAGTTAAGTGGAAAAGATGGAGCTTTTGTTATTATTTTTTATCAAACCAGAATGTTTGAAAATGCGTGAATGCAGAACGTGCTCTTCTTTTCCTTCAGCTTCGAAAAGGGCCATTCACTGTTTATTATTTATTATGCGAGAAAAACGATGTGCAGTAACTGTTTAAGCTCCATAATCTTTCCCCATTTGTGTGTTGTATGGCAGCCCTCTGATTGGCCGCTTCCCCCTTCCTGAAAATTGTATCTTTGTATATATTCAATAAAAGGAAGTAAAATGAAAAAGAAAAAAGAAAGAAAAGAAGAATCATGCACAGAGCAGAATCCATTGATTCTGCGCTTAAATATGTTAAGAATATGAGAGGGAGGAAATAAGAGTGAGATGAGGTTGTTCTGAAGTTCGCAGTTCCAGCAAAAAGGATTTGAACACAACTGTTTGACGGTTTGTAATTATCCCTTAATATAGGTGAATTAAGGCTTGTGATCGGGTCTTGCACGCCAGTGAAACTAGGCAAAAGGCCAGGTCGGCAAAGTACAAATAAAAAGCTCACTGTAGCAGTTGAAGACCAAAGATAGGGAGGCAAATATACGACGATGGGTGAGTGGTTGAAGGATGCGTGTTAAGAACGGAAGGGCATTGCGATGAACGGGTTTACGCTGGACATAATCCGAAAGTGACAGGCAAGAAGAGAGGATCCAATTAAGCTACCGCTACAGTATTCTGTAGGGATGATGTTAAGAAAGAGAAGTTGAAAAGTGGTGGAAAGCTCTGTCGATAAGAGAAGAAAGAAAATCTTCTGGGACACAGAGCAAGCTCAGAAGTAGAAAAATATAAAAGTATGATAGGGGTCTATAATCACGTGCTAACGTCACCAATTATCACCTCGGAGGACGTTTGTTCGAATCCCACCACCACCGCCTGTCTTTCCCCATTATGTGTCGTATGGCAGCCCTTTGATTGGCCTATTCCCCTTTCCTGAAAAATTGCATCTTCGTATACTCAATAAAAGGAAGTAAAATGAAAATGAAATGAAAAAGGTTTAGCCACCAAACGAGGGAAGAAAGTCACAGATAGCACAAAACCTTATAAGAAGTCGGAGTTTAGCAGAGAAGCGATCCCATCATTATGGGTCCAAGATTGAACGCCCACCAAGATGGTTTTGTAGGTAAGTGATTCGTCTATACTACATATTTGTGTCTATTTTTCAATAACTATGTACTTGTCAGTTATCAGCAAAGTTTGCCTCACTTTATTTCAATGTCTGAATATACCATCAATACTCATTGTGAGAAAACACAAAGTAGCGAACAAGCTCGTTTGCGGTGATTCTTCTACAGGCTAACACATCACAATTTATATCAAACAGTTTGGAAGGGGTGGAGAGATCAAGACAAATTGGAAAAGAGATAATCAACATTCCAGTTCCATGACCGGATGTCGCTCACACTATTTCAATGTATTTTAATAATAGCGGCTGAATGTATTTATAAATCACGTGCTTATAAATTGTTTTGTCATTGATCGTTATCTATTACTGAAATCGGACTGTAGTTGTACCCCAGAACTGGGATGTATACAGACAGTTGCAAAAGGACTAAAGTTATAAAATGGAAAAGAAAGAAAAGTGAATACGAACGCTTGTCCTAACTGTGAATGGGATTTGCCGAGAGAACACTGCTCCAGAGTGATAGTATTCAATCAATGAATGCATAACTATTTTACTTGTGCAAGAGAGGAATACGCATCAAGTCAAATGCTCGAATTTTTTTGAAATTTTACTTTCTTTTATTGAATACGCAATGATACAATTTCCAGGAAGGGGAAGCGGCCAATCAAAGGGCTGCCATAGGGAAAATCAAGCGGTGGTGGTGGGGTTTGAGAAAGCGCTCAACCTTTCATTGTAAATGCTGGCCAGACTCTCAGACCTGAACTTAGAAGACAACTGATTTAAACTGTGCTGTTTATATGCGAAGTGCGTGTCAATTTGATGTTTCAAGTCAGTTGTACAATGTGTATATTTTTCAGCCCTGGAAACCATTGTCACGTTTATTCTTCTGCAAGTGAAGTGTTTTAAAAATAGTACAAGATGAATAACTATACACGAAAGATTTATTTCAAACAAGAGGAAGTTGAACACTCCGGTCCATCAGTGAACTCAAATGATATCGAGCAACGCATTGCGGCCCGACGGCTTCGCATACAAAACCGTTTGGAGATGCAAAAGTAGGTGTGGTGTGGTGTGGTTTAATTCCCCTCCCCCTCTCCATTTAATCGATTAGATGACGAATCAACAGCAGTCACCTAGAAAAGTAAGCAGCCACAGACTTTCCACTTTCAACATCCCATCAATGCGTTGGTTGGCAACAGGCTGTCAGTTTTTATTTCCTGAAGATGTTATGCTATTCTGTCACTTCACTTAAGTCCAGTTCACTTCGATCAATAGGACAGTCTATATCGTTTTCTAGCCTTGCTGGCCTTCATGTACGAGCAAAAATGCGCACAACTCCACCTTTATCTATCAACTGATAGTGGTTGTTGTTCTATTTTTACTGCCGGCTTGAGTGTTCTGAAATAATTGTGGATAGACAACGCGGATTGCAATGGAATCGGTATAGTATTAACCACCAATAGTATTTTAGACTCGATCAATAGAAACCTCCGTAAAGCCACTGTGAAAATGAAGTATTTGTTGACACTGTATAGACCCACGATAGGGGGACAGCTCAGTTAATGTATACTCAAAGGACCTAACCAATCAGCTCTCTTTCTCTCGTCTGTTAGTTTGCGATTAAAAAGGGATATAACTGATTGACTGAGTAACCGATCAAAGTTTTTAAAGCAACAAATATGTATCGGTAGACTGCATTAACTATTTAAATACCAGAACAATCTTTTACGTTCTACCCATTTGCGTAACATGAGTAACACACCATGAGCTGGATGGATATTGACTATCAACTTGGAATGCGCTTAATCACGGGTATACGCACAACAAATAAGTGAGAAGGTTTTAAAAAGCTTGCCATATATAATCGCAGTGAGTCAAGTGGACAACATTTGGTTGTAGTGTACTTTCCGAAGTTGCACTGATGATATCGTCTAGCTTGGCTGCGAAATGTCTGAGAACAACACCTCCAGCTCAGAGCACATACCAACATCCGCACCCCGAGCTACAATCATTCTATATTGTTTCCAAAGTCTGAATAAATTTGGATTAGAATGAAGGAATAAGAATGGGGGATGGGTGGGATTGGAGAGAACCAGAACAATAGATGTGAGCATGAAAACGCTTCGGTAATGAAAACTGGTCAACCAAAAACGATCAAATATTGAATGTGTTCAAGCCGTACCAAATAGGAGAACAGTTTATCCAGGGGAAGTAAAGTTAATTTGAAGAGTTTAAAAATGTTATGCAAACATTGTGGTCAATCAACTGGGCGAATCAGCTACGTATTGCAGTATTTGGTTTTGTGCAACCACCTTCAACATTCTAACGTTCGCAGTCGACTAGCTTCCATTACGTAATCTTTCCAATGCTCTCATCTTTGATTCTGACTCTCTTTAATCAATAGCCCTTGCTCTTTCACTTGACTCAAAATGTATTCAGTTACTACACCAAAGACAAACGTTTTCCATTTAAACCAGCATGAATTTGCAAATGTCCATATATGATGTGCTTCTAATAGCATTCCAGTGTACGTTGGTAGATCACTAAGGGCACACGAAATCAGTGATCGATATAACTCCTGCTCATATTGTGTGACTTGTTTGATTCAAATGTATGAAATATACTTGCTAAATTGGCTTGTTTCATACGTTCTCCTCTAATATAGACCCACCTCTCAACCTCACACCAAGACAGATGGACTTTGAACTTAATGACGGAATGTGCGTGTCACACTGTATGATGACCTAATAATACCATGTGCATTTAACCGATTCCCGTGTTGTATCCCCCACTCAGCCCTATCTAAAATAGAACCCGGTCCGCTGTAACCTACTGCCACTGAGAACACACATTCAGAGGCGAACAGATGATTCAGGTCAGGTCAGGTTAGGTCAAGTCAGGTCGGTTCACAGAACGTAGAGGCGGCGTGCCAATTTGTCCAGCTTCTTGCACTGGTGGGCTCCGTGGATCCCCTGGTGCTCCGACAACAGGAAGAGAAAAACTCTTCTTCAACTAAACAGGTGATTCATCTTCTAGTCTTATAAGGAGGCACCTTATTAAAAGGAAAGGGGGAATAGACCTTTAGTCGGTCCAAGGTCACAGTGATTGACGCAACGTGTTTCACACCACTAGGTCCAGTTAAATTTCCTTATTAACTGCCCAAATTAATAAATCACGATTATGTGGGTATGGTTATTTGGGAATCATAGAACGGCTAATGACTGATATTCTATTATCAGTAGCGGATTGAGAAGTTACTATTATTATTCCAAACTGTATAATGCAATTCGATAAAATTCTGCATTGATTTATAGACCGGAAGATGATTCAAAGCAAGCAGAAGAACAGAAAGAACTGTCCTTAAGTCAAAAACAGATCGATCTGAGTTCAAAACACATCTCGAAATTGGTTCGGGATGGAGATTCATTTATCAGTAATGTCCGGGTCGCCTGTGATGCGAGAGAAAATCTGCGTCGCACCGAGGAGGACGAATTAAACGCACATCGAATCGAGAAATTGGAAACGGATGCAAAAGTTGGTATGGAAAGTTTCAACCATGTAAGTTCATTAATCGGATAGCAAACGTGTACCAACTAAAGTGAAATTAATCAAAAGGCAACCAAGACAACAACACCTTATGCCCATTGAAGTCAGTAGTCACAACATGCGCAGTCGCTTATTCAGTCATTGCATGACTTTGTGGTGGTTATGATGGGATATTGTTTTGATAATTTTAGTTTAAATACCTGGATCATATTTTTACGAATCCAATTGTAAATGCTCAATGAAATGTGTCAGTTTCACTTGACTGATTGTTCACCTTTTGATTCTTTCGTTTTTTCTCCGTTGCGTCATAGATTTCCGAACAGTGGGATAAACTGAGAGATTCGGAAATACCTCAGGACACTCGGGATGTACGAGGATGATGTGTAATCATTTTACCTAACTGTCAACCTTATCTAGATGTTGGCCAAACAGAAAGCCGACTGTGCAGATCTTGTAGCCGAGAAAAATAAACTAATTAACGAATTAAACCTGGTGAGTGATTTCTCTCCGTTTTTATTTAGAATATTTTGTGTGGCCGCCTGCCTGTCGTCATAGATGCATTTTAATAGATGCTTCGTGTATGCATAAGGTGATGTTATTGCAGTCATTTACACTCAATGAACTCGAAGGGTGTGTGATACCAGTTATAACGTAACATTTAAACAAACCGGGTGTTTTCCGTTTGGCCACTGATTGCACATTCCCAGATCTAAATGGTTCCTTTGAGATCCCCATTTAGATCGACAAATAATTCACCCAAATTTCAATTTGTCTTTTTTTCGAGAAATGAAGTGACTTGTGAAAAATGTTTGCGCTCTATTTTTCGCTGTTGATATTCTCTCTTTTCTACAACGTACAAACCTACCCAGGTAGAAGTTAAAAACGTGCTTTTGTACGAATTGCCTATTATCACCCACTCAGCTTTCGCATTAGATCTTTAAATGGTTGAATCCCTTCATGATCAGTTCACCAAATAGTAATTGAGAAACGTTTTCTAGTAGCCAAAACCCCCGGGTTGTATGGACGTGGGTTTCGTCGTCTGTAGACATCCTGGTTACTCTGCCTCCGGCAAGGTGAACAGAATATCGTATGTTACGTTGGTATCACTTTTAAGAGTTTGTTAGTTATGCTTCGGTCCGTTTCTGTATCTCCCTCTATTAAGTGTCTTGCTTAAAGGGTTTGTCTATCTATCTGCCTGCTTTGTATTTGTGTGTTATATGTACACGTATGCTCACGTGCATGCCCATACACAGTCTTGCATGCACAAACCACGTAACACTACCCGTCCCTCCGCTGTCCATGCTTGTTAAATATGAAACTTCTATAGGAAATCAAAGCCAAGGATGACCATTATGTTCGTGAATTGAAGAAACGGACCGAAGATATTGACCTCCTGTCTGAACGCATGGAATCACAAATCCAAGCCATGCAAAAAACTTATCGGGAAGAACTGGCCGCGATAGAGGTGCGTCTGCCATTGCTTGAAGCTATCTTTTAGGCTCGAAATATTTACTGCTTTATTACTATGTGGTTGCTATTACAGATAACTGAATCTACCCAAACCGAGAGGAGTTGAAAGCTAGAGCACTTTATTCTATGTTGTGCGATATCACTGTGTGGAGCACTTTGCTATTTTGAAGACGTTAAATATTCCAGTCACTTTGAGAATTTTAGTCTAAATTCTAGTCCAAGTCCGAGTTCGCCATATTACAATAACCTGATTTTTTGTGCATATTCCCTTTATTATGATATATTGTGTCTGAAATAATGCGACAAATGAATTGGTTTCTTACTCTATCCATCTTCCTCTGGATCCTTTGTCAAATGTCGTAGGCATGCTTGGTTTGCTGCTCCAACTAATTTATTCCGACACCAGTTTGTAGCTTGTCATCAAGTTAAAGTTTGGGATTTTGTGTGTTCGAACTCCACCATTACCGCTTAACTTTCACGTTGCCCCTAAACATGTTGCTCATTGGTTGTTTTCAAAGTTATGTATTCAATACAAGAAAAAATCCTCGGTATCTTGATTAGCTTGTCTGTATATTTCTGATCCAAAATGCTTTGTACTCTATTTGTTGAATAAGTTGGAAAAAATACGGTAACGATCACATTGCTTGTGTAGTGATGTGTACTTATCTACAAAATAACCAGTTTTGTAGAAGAATTTTGATGTGTATCTCAGTTGCATTTCCTTTTCGTTCATTTTCACCCCGCCCTATGCTACTAAAAAACTTCGGGACCTATTTTATCTTGAACTAGGCTGCATTGGTGGCCCAAAAAGACCAGTTGGTAACCGAACAGAACGCAGAATGGGAGATGCTAATGCACGAGATCAAGCAGAAACAGGTACTGTTTGTTTATAAATATACAATAAAATTGCATAACCACTGATTTGAACCTTGAACTGAATTCGAACACTGGCGGTGGCGGTAAAGATGAAGAGTTATCATCAGATTGAGTTAAAATTCCGAACATGTTTGACCAACAACGTTCTGTTCCCTGATAACTTTTGATAGACTCGGTCTTTTGTCCTGCAACTCGATATTTGACATTATCATTTCAGTTATAAAATACTGAAAAATAGTTGCAGTTGTTTATGTAAATAAATGTTTTATTCGTTTGTGGAGTACATGAAGTGTTGAGGAGATAAGTATACCTTCCGTGATAATCCGTCGTAATCTTCTGGGGCACCATTTTCTGTTATTCGTCACCCTCGGCATTTACTGTGATGAACTCAGAGTTACTAAAGATCCCCATTAGTGGTAATATTCTAATATTGTTCAGACGAAAATAAATGATCCGAAGACATGGTGACCTGATCTGCTCCGACTCAACTATTTACATCCTGCTCCTCCCAAAGTGGATTACTTGGTTAGAGGCACAACCAATGTGACTTGAAAGTTGTGCAAATAAAAATATCACATTTGTTTTTCTGGATGTAAATCGTTGAGAAATGAGCGAAAGAAAACAAGCAAGCCGGTAAGTTACAGAAGAAAATTAGACATATTTGTGAACTCGACCAAGATTCGATTCAAGCGCTCTAAAGAAGTGAAGAACATGATTAAGCAATTGGTGAGATTTATTGAGACCTTTTGAGAGAATTCCCATGATATATTGTGGTGATTAGAAACCACAAATCCGAGAGATGATACACGGGGATATCATCACACTTATGTGAAGACTCTAATGATTTTGGGATAGGCCTTTGGAGAAGAATTAGAAGTAATGGTGTAGAACCACAAATTCCCATAAAGAAATAGAAATCCAGAAATAAAAAGAATAATATATAGAGCACCAAGCTTGGATTAGCCCATTCGATTGTTCAGAGGCGCCAGAACTGGTGCATCTGAATAATTGAGCCATTGTAACTCAGGGGTAATAGTTTGAAGTCCCGAGACGAATGTTCGCGGTTCGAGTCCTGACAGGGACACAAAAAGTAAGCACTGCTGACGAGTCCCAAACAGGACGAAAGAGCTATCCAGTGCTCTTTGTCGGTCATCATTAACATTTCCATCGCATTCAAACAAATAATACTTGACAGAGATTGGTTTCAGGGGTGTTGCTTAAAACCACAGCTTACTGACATTAATAGTAACGGATATATATTACAACGGAGATATTTACGATTTACGACAGGGCTAGAACGGCAGCATCATTTTTCGAAATGTGCGCCAAGCAAATTTTGGAAGTTGCGAAACCCAAGCCAAAAAGAGAAAGCTGGAAAATCAAATAATCGCGCGGTAGAACGGATCCTAGTTACCATCACAATGAATTTGGGTCAGTCTATCGTATTTGTATCATCTAACAAAGCAACAGCGCACTAAGGCACACAAAACTCAAACTAAGACAGCCAGATCAGTCAGCAATTTGTCATATGGGAAACAGGAATTTTCATAGTCGGAAATAGAAAACACGTGGTAATTAGAAGGTGAGAGGAGTGATAAAATCACAAGTTGTAATAAAATTTGAGGGGAGGGGGAGAAATAAAGAAGAACTGAGACCATAGTCCTGAGTGAGCGGTTAACTATCAAGGAAACAGATGACCAACACCTCAGTAGTTTGAAATATGTCGGCCACGGCCAGTCTTGACGAGCTTCTAAGTGGGTCCCGTAACTCACGAACAACGAAGTAACTACTGGTTGAACCAAAATACTTGTGGCTGGGACAGACTTGCAGTGAGGTACCGTTTAACAGGAAATGTACCAGTACATGCTAACGAAAATTTGCATTAATGCACGGAGGCAAGGTTCAGTGAGAGCAATAACGTGCAAACCGATCGAAAGTTAGAAGTGGAAGTTCTTGCTCCCAAGGAAACAGTATAGATCAATTGTGTAAAACAAACGTCATTATGGATTGGCACTGAGATAACAATGTAAACATACATTTGTATTGTACGGGGTGTGGTGATGTCCGGCAAATGTCAGATATTGTCCGAATGTTTCCTTACAATCAACCACGCTGCAATTGGATGACTGAAATCGGCCATCTATCTGGAAGAACACTTTAGAAGTGTTGATATCGGTTAGGGCCTCAAGA
>UZAN01042518.1:1653-33715 GCA_900618425.1 Echinostoma caproni | reverse complement strand
GTTGATATCGGTTAGGGCCTCAAGATAAGCTAAAATACAAGTTCGGAAAGCATTCGTTTTTGTCAAAAGCAAAGAGAACAGAATGAGGAAGTAATAAAATTTTCTCGAAAATAGAAGAAAGACCATGGATACACCAACTGGAGCTGTCCACTCAAAAGAAGAATTTTGAACGAACTGAGATGCACACTGTCGAGCNAGCGAAATTTAGTGGTCCGTTAATTAGGCGCCGGCGTGATGAAGGCAATTGGCCAGCGTTTGAAACTATACCCGACTGAGCCGTAAAAAGGCCTCATAGCCCATTCCTGAATTACAAAGATTGTTATACCTTTGGAACCACAAAATTTATTAGGGTCTGAAAATGACCTATCACTATGTGCGTCTCTGCGAATTAAACTTGGCTGGGGCGATAACTGGGTGTAGAAAATTACCCGAAGGATGGACTGAAAATATTTTTATGGTTCTTTATACGCATTTGACACCCTCCAATCATACCACTTGCTTCGTTTTCAAGGACAGAATGATACTGATAATGCCGGTTTGTACCCTTTTTGTACTTGTCTTCCTGGCATTTCCATGTGGTTTACCTTCAGTGCTTCAACCTAAACTTAGCAAGCATGAAACCCTATCGGATTTACAAAAGATTCTGAGCTTTCCCATTGGCCATTCCAGGCACTCATGCGGTGTGCTCAACGCTACAAAGATAAACACAAGAAGACGCTTCATGCCGTTTATGATAACTTGTCCTCCTCTCAACTTTCCTAATAAGCGTTTATTTCAATGCAAGGGCAGATTAGACTCACTAACAATCTGAATGGGAACTTGAACGGAACATGTCCAATTCCTCCTCCCGATGAACACTGACTGATCCGGGATGATGATGAGTCCGGTATGACTCATTAAATGTGATTTGTTGCGTCACAAGGAAAACAAACGAGCTATTTTTTGGTTCTTGACAGAATCCTTTCCTGTTCCCAAAATTACTACAGAATTGTTTTTCCCCACTGGTAACAAATTTTGTCTCGGTAGTCGAATAACGTTACGCACTGTTACCCGAAACATTTATTTCTCTGTGTGCTACAACGTGAAAATATTTTCAGGCATCCGTACAGGGTAACTTCTTTTCTGGGTACTTCCTGCGACTTCAAATTTTTGTTTTTTACATGTTACCTGTCAAGTTCTCGCCTTAGGTTTGGTGGTTTATTTTGCAATAAAACAAATGATTACGTTCGGTGAAGAAAACCGAAATCACATAGCACTCGTTATGAAAGATGACAAAAGTTCTACATTTCACTTTCATGCTTATTTCTTGTTAATATTCTTTGTTGTTTTTAAAACCCCTGGCGAGAGAATTTTCTATTTGTGAGCCACCTTATTAGCAGTATTAAGCATTTCTCACACTGGCCCTTTCTCTCGTCTCTGTAAACTATTACATACAAAACCCAATTTAAATTAGATCAGGTATTTGGAAGAACAGCGATTGCGAGTGGAGGAATTCGATCACGAACTGAACGAGTTACGAACCAAGCATTCTGAAGAATACAATGCTCTTAAAATCTCTCTGGAAACGGAAGTCGAGGTAAGCATTGCCGCCTTTCCTCTTGATCATTTCATAAAATTTCATCCGAATCGCGAGTTCATCTCAGACGTGAGGTGATGCATGTTTATGCAATCAGACAGCATTTTTTATCAACCGGTCAAATATATTCTCGAAAAGGTCAAGGTTATATATCCCAGATTTGCAATATGATGATTTGCCGTGAGAAACGAAAATACTCTGTCGGTTTATTGTTACTGATGGCTCTTGGGGCTACACCGTAGAACAAAGATCCAGCAAAGTTGCCATCTTTCTTAGAAACATTATGCAATACTACAACTAATATCGATTGGAATTTCTGGTTTATAAGACCAAAATACTACTACTATTTCCCAGTTGGGCTTATATACTCTAAAGTATCACATTTTGGGCAAATAAATGATCGAGTGTAATCGAATTTCGGCTAACTTATCATCGGTTGTACAGCCAGTATTTTCTACTCTATCTGCGCCATCAGTGTCTTTCGCATTTAATTAAACTCGTATCTGTGGCACAGAGATATGCTCATCAACGATGTCACACTTAGAATCCCCGTCATCATTGAGATCGCTGAGACAACCGGATCAGTGAATGCTTAATTTTGTTGTTAAATGTTGAAATCATATCAAGAGCCATACAAAATGGCAATCATGAAAAATACTCGTGGCAATAGTTCTTACATAAGTAAATACTAAGCCAACTTACAAGACTCTCAACGAATCGCATAAAAATGGGTTTCCTTCCCCCCTATTTTGAATTTTTTCCTCCGTTGAGTGGTGTAAAAGTGGAGCATGCCAAAGGATTAAACTTTTGAATCTGATGGAACATTTGACCATTTAAAACGATGCAAATGTGCATTGAGAATGTGCATTGTGTATAGATTTTTAGTTATCAGTCAAACAATCATCGGAAGAAATTGGTCAATGCTAGTCTTTCACTTTTCTATTCTATGTCAAGTTGATTATCCCGTTGGTTTGTAAACCATGAACAAACGAGATGTAAACAATACCTTACAGTGAAAATAACCTTTGTTGTTCTGTCTGTCAACACGTATCTTGAACTTTCGTCATTCAACCACGAATTGATTTGACTTGGTTCATGTATTTCATGCTCAACTTTTTTCGGAATGGAAAGGAATGCCTTCTCATTGGTTAGCTCTGGGCGACATGAATGCGATATTTCGGCTCACTACTTACAAGTAGTTAAATATAATTAGCATAAAACACATTGAATATATGGCAATATCGATGGCTTGCCACTGCATGCACCTCTGGAGAATAACTGTAGATGTGGTCTTGTGTATGAACCATCACGCATACCAGTGAGCACAGCAGAGGCTATCAACATCGCAAATCTCAAGGTACATTCACTAACTCATTTTTTTATAACACTGACATTAGTGATAACGATGTATTCGGTTGAAAAAATTCACGTTTGCTCCAACAACCCACCAAAGAGGATCACTCAGGGAACCAATTACATCGGTCTAAGCAACCTAAGAAAGACAGCGCCTCTGCAGTTATTAAAACGGAGCCTATCGACGAAAGATACAATATAATGGTAAAAATAAAACAGAATATGAAATATGAAACTTAATATTCCCACTTCGATCAAGAGAACATTTCGGAATAGGAATGAAACCCAAACGTCTCCGGTATTCCCGAACTATAACTTTCCAACTACAAGTGAATCCGTTATACCTTCAACTGAATCCGCCGTAACGGTTGTCGTAATACTGAATGTCGAATACGAGAAAAGGTTCAGTGGCACCGCGGATGCCACTTTACAGTATATTTCCCGTATGTGTTACCACGAAAGATTGTGTAAACGAGCTACCTATCATAAAGGTGGGAAGCAGTGACATTTTTCTACTCTGAAATGAACTGGGCGGTTGAGTAGATATTACACATTATTACAGAACTTCTCTGTAATCACTGGCGACTGTATTCACTCCGCTTTGAACCAGCTCGGTTTGTAGAAAATAGTGCATTTTTCACAGATAAACTGGCAGGTTTTATTTTAGCGGATTAAGACGGTTGATTTGTTCGATTAGATTAGATTATGTTACCGACCCAGTACAGAGTTATCATCGCTTGTGGGATCATGGATAAGTGTAACTCATTCATATAGCCGTCTGTCTCATTCACTAAATTATAAATGATCTCACAGATGTAACCAGTATGTGAAAAGATGCAACGGGTTGAGCAATGATACAATAAATATAAGAACCTATGCGATGAAGCTAATTAGCGAAGGGAGAAGCCTCAGGTAACAGATTGTTGCCATTGGCATTGTGGATTGAATGTGTTCATCAGTCAGGAACTGACAGAGAAAAATATGATTTCTGTTATCTAGTACATAATTTCGAATTTAATCTTGCTGTTAAGGTGAAATACTGTTACTTCTTTCACCATTATTGCCATTGTTAAGTATCTTGTCAAGTGTGCACTTCAATGTCAGACAGACGTAAGCAATCGCATTTGATTCAAAGGAATCGGTTTTATTCGAGAGAACCTTAGCCTCAATAGAATTTACTCATTGGGTTATTGAGGGCTTAGACTGACTCCACTCGTGCAATGAATCATGCTTACATTCACGTCTGGGGATGGCGACCGACTTATCGATCCATCTTGACGTAATTCGCTTCCTTACCCGACCGGCAGAGGACAATTAACTCCGGGTTCATTCATTCGTATCTATGACACACACTCGATCAACGATCACGAACCCGGGTGGAACATGTGTGTGCGACGGGAGGGGGGGGAGAACGGCGCACCTTACGCCACCGAAACATTCATCCTCGCTCGGTAACTCACTCAAAAAGTATATTTGTTTGTTTACCGAGACATTCGAACTGGAGGGGGTTTAGACAGACCCTGTCCAATCGGTGGTATTTGACGGCCAAACCACCCATCATCATGTTGGGGTTTCCAATAGAGTGCGATTGGTTGGATTTACTTGAAGTTACAACGGATTCACTTGAATTTACTGTAGATTCAGTTGAAGGTACAACGGATTCACTTTAAGCTGAAAAGTTATAGTACCACTTCGACGTAAATTACATGTCCAGCCGACGGAAGAAGTACTGTGCTCAAAACATCGAGGAAATCAAGAGGTAGAGAACATCATTCCACAACCGACAGCCCTCAATCAAGCTACGAAGCAGCTAGTAATAGAGAAAAAATATGCACGCAACTTTGCATTACCAGTCATTTGCACTAATGTACCCGAACCAAAAACATAAACCTCGAGGGAGCATCAAACGGAAGATTTTAGCCGCTGAACTGAGTTGTGTCCAGATGAACATCAAAGTGCAACATGTGTACCTCACGCACATTGTATGTCAGCCGTCCTCACTTCACATTGGGGAACCCAGATTACTCTGGGTGAACCTGAAACCGAAAAGGATGTGAAAATCATTCTTCTTTATAGTTACCTCCTGGGGAATAACCCGCCTAGGATACGAATTCTACCTGCCAGACCGTAGACGGAGCGCATGAATTACTGGGCCAATCTGAAGGGTGCGCGGGAAGCTGAAAATGAAGGGTCATCCTTATCCACGGGTCCCGGAGCTAAAGAATGCACGTGAATGGTTGCAAAGAGTGGCCGTTCATACAGGATTAATTTGAATGTCACAATGTTGTTATCACGTCAATCATTTGACTTTCTTGTCCACCAAACTATAACGGTAGTGGTTTAAGAAAAATGAAGATTAGTCTTGGTACTCCGGAAACGACCAATACCGTTCTTCATTCGTATCAGGAAAGAAAGAAGCCAGGGCCGTCAGAACTGCACCTGAGACCACTACTAGATCCTATATCTCCAAGCAAGCCATAATTAGAAGGTACTATCAATACACTCCTATGGGAAGACCAAAGTACCAGAGCATCCTCCGCAAGAATGAATGTTAGCCGACCACCAGGTGCTACTTCTCAACCAATGGGATTTCTATATCGATGATACCTGAACTGTGGCTACATCAGTGTACAAGGATTCCTCAGTAAATTTTCCGAACTCAAATGGCGTTTCCCATATTACCAATGGGATATCATTGCTGTAACCGAAATGTGGCTATCAGTTGCAATTAGTGATTCCGAACTCTCCTTACTGAGATGCGGTCGTCCAACACGTGGCGGTGGCGTTTTACTTTACGTTCGTGAATACCTTCGGTGCAATGTAATAAATTTTACAGTTTCCGCTCCCGACACACTTTGGTGTAAGTTACATCTCTCCAGATGCGATAAGCGTTTGGTAGGCGTAGTCTATTGTCCTCCATCATCCTTGAAGACAACCAACAAAACTCTTTTGAAAGTCATATCACACATTCTTGCACAAAGATTTACCTATGTTCTCTTTATGGGCGATTTCAACTACCGTAATTAACGACTGTCCGTCCATTGTTCGAAAGTCAGTTCAAACAGCTAGTTGACTCGCATCCATTATATAACCATGTGAAAGAGGCCACCAGAAACCTGCAGTCACCATCAATACTGGTTTTAGGGTTGACAAACGAAGGTATAATCTATAGATGTGAGTCCCCCCCCCTCTTGGACGCAGCGATCATGCAGTACTTGCATCCAAATATATTTGTTACGCTTCTATTCAAAGTCCTGCAGATAATACGCACAGATTCATAGATATATACCGCCGCGAAACTTGGTGCTCTCTACTCAGTGGGTTTCCTGTGACGAAGAACCAAATCAGTTGATCTCCTTACGGAAATTTATTACAAACCTACTAATATCGGTAACTACGGTTAGGGTAATCACCAAATCTGGCATCCGAAATTTACTTATTCGAAGTCGCACGAAGACATGGATACTTCTAAGAGATCTATCCTGGTGAGAGTATAAATGCTTTCCGGATGTTGTCACGTGAAGTAATTATCATATGCTGAGAAACGGCTGCACCAGGCTGATTCGTGAGCATAAGCTGATGTATTAGGAGGCGTTATCACAGAGATTCACCTTTAACCAAGTTTTTGTATTAGCACGTTAACTCAATTCTGAAAGTTAAGTTTGGTATAACGGTGCTAAGCTGCGTTGGGGGCGTTGCAGCCACTCTAATGGAAGCAGCTGAAATGCTGAATAGCCAGTGTTCCTAAGTTTTGCTGTGCACAAGATAACAGTCTACTGCTCCCTCGCCGGTTGCATTATTTTCCATATCCTCCGCCGACCAAGGTAAAATTTACTGCTAAAACGTCGAGGCAAAACTAATGGCTTTGCGAAAAAATGCAACCCCAGGGGCGGACAAAATACAACCCAAGATCTTGTATCTTTTTGGTGAATCACATATCCGAATCAATAGTCCGTCTATTCCAACGTATATTCGACCAAACAAAAATCCAATAAGGTGCTTCTAGTGTTCTGCTAACTACCGGTGTTACTACTACCAGTGTTGTCAAAAGTTGGAGTCAGTTGTGGCAGACTTCCTATTGGAACACTTAAAAAGATACAACATCCTCTGGACAGCTCAACAGGGGTTCAAGCAAAAGCGATCCTGTTCCACCAACTTGCTTCTCGCTTGAAATGAATGAACTAAACTATTCGACGAATGCAATGGATGTGATTTATCTTGTCTTCTCAGAAGCGCTTGATCTAGTAAAACCAAAAACATTTGTTACAGAAGATCTGAAAACACGGCATTCGAGATTTCGTGTTTGGTTTGATTAGAACATTCCTCCGACAACGGACCATGCCAGTTAGTGTTTGATTCCCGATACGGATCTATTAACGTCGCCCGCGGTGTGCCACAAGGGTCTGTATTCGGTCCCTGACTTTAATCGCTTTCATAAATGGTCTACCGAACGTGTTAGGATAAAAATTACTGTTTGCAGACGACACGAAAATCTGGGATACAGTAACAAAACCCGAGGACTCGCTATCACTTCAAGAAACACTTAACTCAGTTTTGGAATGTAAATTCCTATCCCTACATCACAGGAGATTTTCGTGTTTTCTCAGAAATCACCACATACCTCATGTGAGGACTAAGGTATACAGATCTAATCGAAACTGAAGCAACGGGTCCCTGTGAAACCCTTGTGGGTTCGTATAGGCATTCTACTGAAGTAAATTTCTTTCCAAATAATAATAAACAAGCCTTGCTGAGTCTTTATAACAGTGATTTTCCTGCTGCATTTATACTCAACAGATGGAATGGTTCAGAATGTAGCGGATACTCCCACTTCATCAGTGGTTGACCTAGGCCCTGATGAGTTAAGGGCTAACTAAACAGAATAGAACAATTTTATTTACAACAAATTAACATACCTAAAGCATTAAGATGGTACCCAAGCTTGGAATTCATGATTGCAACATGATCTTAAGATGCTGGAGCGTTCGCATAAGATTGCCACCACGATGGTCAAAGTATTAAACTGCCTCACCTGTGAGAAGAGATTATGATCACTGGGACCATATTCTGCTCAGTAACGCCGAATTCGAGGCGATTTTGGCGGATCGAGCACAGCAGAACGCAAACCATCCATTTCAACTGCCCCACACATTGCCATCCAACATGCACTTTAGGGAACATCGTTTCACGTTTTTGATCCCAAAGTGTTGATCGCAATAGCTGCGTAAATGTTTTGCAGTCAGAGTGTGCTATACTCTGAGCACCCTTCCATCTCACGTCGTTTGTGCACCAACTGTTGGATCTTACAAGCGGAGACTCGATGAAACCTTGGAACATTTCACATTCCTACACAAATAAATAAACGCTAATTGGATGTAAACCGTATTATCTGTTATCTATCTTGAACTATCTGTGAAAGGTTTTCATTGTTTTGCTGAGAAACGATCAGTTCAGTTCAATTTGTACAACCATTAACCATGCAATTACGTGCGCTGATTTTGGTTGCTGTCTTTTGGGTGCCCATTTGGATGAATCGTAGGAGAAAGACAGAAAGATTGAAAGTAGAGCGGAATTGAAACTGGAGAATTTCAGTGGTCTAAGGTTGAAAAGAAATTGAGACGATGCACAAACGCCATTGCTTACGACACAGCCATATCACTCAGTGTCTCTAACCAAAGGTTACGATCATTCTGAGGTCCCCAGCCAGGGAGACTTAAGGGACCTATGTCCCCAGTCCCCTGGATATGGTTTTCATACCCTCGTGCTAGGTTGACCATCCTTGGCTTTGTTCCCCCACTAACATGACATGCATTACACATGCTCCAACCAAAGTAATCTGTGCAACGATACAACTGTGTCAATATTCTATGGGGACGAGAGATGTAAGTACGTCCCATAATAAAACTTTTGACTTTGGCTTTGACACACGGAAACAGGATAGAAGTCCTTCTGGTAGCCCCAAATGTCGGTTTATGTTGTCATAAGTATATCTTTTTATGATTCACGAAAAATCGAAATATAAGCCGTAAATTATTTTGCTTATCTTCGTAACGTTTGTTGTTTGCAGTCGTCCGGATTTTCACAAAAAATTTCCAGCTTAACCTCTAGAAACTTGATGGAAGCTGACAACAAGGTTTTGGCTGCAAAAATCATAATTAATTCGCTAAGCTATCAGATTTATATCCTTTGTGATTTTGATCTGTCACATTTAGAAAAATGCCCTTCATCACATTGAAAACAAACTCCGAGAGCGGTTTTTTAAGAATTTATCAAATATCCATCAAAACTATGTACGGGTGATTTGTGTTCGTCTGTCTTGTTTTTGATCGCATCAAACTTTGTCCAGAGAGTTTATTATGTTTGTTCACCTGTTCCCGATCTCGACTGGATCATTGATGCCACCCCGTGGATGTATTATTGACTTTCTTCATCCGCGGTCATGATAAAGCTAAGGCCAGAATGAACTGCTTCTGATTACCGAGTAAGGGATCGTATGTTGGTATAGTGTTCGCCTCGGGCATGCATAAGATGATAAACCGGAGTTGTTTTGGTAGTGTTGAGGGCGTGCGATAAATGATGCGGAGCTCTTGATCAATATCAACAAAGTAACGTGTCTCCGGTTTCCGTTGGCAGATAGCAATCTCCGATGTCATTGTGTCTTGTGTCCGGATGTCTTAACCAGCAGCGGGCGGTGCTCGCATATATATAGTTAGCTCCGTGGATCTCCTTTAACGTAAATCTTATCTCGGTCTGATTACTCGATTGATTATTCACAATCCCAGTTGAGTTGAGCAAAACGTAAGCACCTTATCGTACGGGATACGCATATGAATATCAATGCGGTTCTGTAAGAAATAAATAACTAACATTTAGTACACGTAAATAGGCCATTGGTGTACATCGATAGTGAAAGGGTAAATACTCACATCAAGATTTCCCGAGTCCGCGTAAATAGACAATGTAATATAATCCACAGAGGTCGTATGTAATAGTCCGGTGCGCAATCGATTGTGTGGGACCCTAATCACCCAGACTAACGGGCTAATGTCACAAGGTCAAGCACATTGATTGGCTGGGATCATGAATGCGCGAATGGGTCAGAGTGGTGAGGTGACAGGCGCGGTAAGTACGTGTATGGTCATATGACTGGTTGCATTGTCCTAGTGCGTGTCGGCGTCGCATGACTGGTCACAGTGTGCGTGCGTAGTGTTGTGTGTCACATGACTGAAGCAACGAATGTGAACACGTGTGTAGGATGGGCAGGTGTGTGTGTGGGTGTGATAGAACCCGATCGGCCGCTGACTAAAGGTTCGCCAGGGCCACAACGTAAATCTTTTTGAGTTTTCATATGTATACATATATATGCTTTCAAATAAGCATGGTACCAACGTAACAACAATAATAACAAAACGGGGTGGTTAGGATATCAAATAGAGTGACAGCGAGTTTTAGTGTTTGTGTATTCTCTTGTACATTTGTCTCTTCGTTTATTTCGTGTGAATGTGATCCGGATAGGAAGGTTTTGATCATTACAAACATTGAAAACAGTTTGATGTGGTTGATCAATGACAAATCTGAGAAAAAGTATAGAATAATGCAAAAGCGATGTGGCACATTGGAGATATACATTCAACAAATTGTACGTATATAAGTGAAAACGTCGGAAACACTGGTGACATGAAAGTATCACAACCTATTAACTTCCGATCTACGACAGGTAACTAGTATTTTGGTGGACCTGCATGAAGTTGCATGAGACTGGATTGGATTGAACTAGTTTTGTCCAAGGTAAGGAACTAAAAGGAAGAATAGATCCAACAGCAAAACTAGCCGGTAAAGGATAAGGTGAGGCAACTGGTGAGAACTCTTACCGATTTATTTATTGATTTGCTACAGACGTGGACGTCGCTAAAAGCAAAGATAACTCATCTTCAAATGTGGTACACCCATCCACCTGCTGCTGTATCACGAGGACGATCTGAATAACTCACGAGCTGCTCAGGGGATGTGGATAATTATATTTATTATAGATGGGCTCCCGATGCTCTTGAACACTCTGGCTTCAGATATACTTTACTGTACCCATTATTCCACGATCTGGATTGAGCTGGTTCATTAGGATAGTGTTTTTCCAGTGTGGTCTGGGATTGTTTCTTTGTTAATTATAGAATCCGGCTGACACAAAATTTCATCAGCACCGATATTTATGTACTTGATTGATCTTAGCTAGTGTCAGACTAGTGTGAGAACTGAACAACGACCATTTGTGGTGCATAAATCTATTTCTGTTTAGCTCACACATTTTCGGCCAACAGGCTGTTACACAGTTTTTTTGAATAAGTTAGTTCTAATGGCATTTGCACCACTCTGTTCAACTCCGATCGCATTGTAAAACATAGCGAAAAGTGTACGGTGAAAAAAAATATTATTCTCGTCATTCAACTTATCTGCCTGACCCCCTTTTATTCTGTTATATACGCCGACCCCCTCATGTTCTGTTAGTCTTGTTGTTTGCGCTGGCACAAACCTTGCTCGTATGTTAGTGATATATATATATATTCTGAATATGATATACTCAACTCGTTTGCTTACTGATTTCTAGTATCACACTGTACAGATCGAACTCAATACCACTGTTGTATAACGTTCCTCTTTGTGTTTTTTTTTTGTTTTCAATCCCCATGAAGACCCTGGAATTGCAATTGCTCAAATTAAAGGCCACTTATCAACTGAATCTGGAAAAATTGGAATATAATTTCCAAGTGTTGAAGAGACGCGATGAAGAGAATATGATCACGAAATCAAATCAGAAGAGGAAAATTACTCGAATGCAAGATTTGTTAAACAATTTGCACAATAAGGCGATTAAGCAGGAAAAGCAATACTGGTGAGTGCTTCATATTTGTGTTACTTTTGGACTCGAAGTAATGTTTCCTCGGGCTGTACTTGGAGTCGTGCGCAACAGGTGTGATATACACATGTGTGCATACACACACACACACACACACACACACACACTCGCACAGTTTTCCATTAATGGATCGGTTTTCCATGTGTCTACATCTGTTGCTCATAGGTCGCTGAGATGTATACACTAATGGTTTGGGTAAGAAAATCCCCTTGGAGCGTTCAGTCACCAATCATGCTCTCTCTGGAGATGGAGGCTGTCGTGCTCCAGAACGGGAAGTTTGTGGTAACAACGATGTAACGGCCCCCAGTTGAAACTTCATTCTGCATACCGAATTCACACGGAACTGGAAATGGGGAATACGCAGCACACAACAATAAGACAACACATGTTATTCATCCTATAAACACACTGAACTCATATTCCAAAACTGAGCAAAATAGATAGTTACTGGATCATTCTGTTCTTATCCTATTAGAGTAGGCCAAAATAACTGTGAGATGATCAACCGAGAATAGGAGAAGCCAAGCGTAGATACGCTGTTACAAGTTGAAAAAAGAAAAACATCTATTATGTGGATGGCAAAAATCACAATATGCAAAGCGCTGATATATTGTTAAGGAGTTGTTAGGCTAAATTCCTTCCGATGTCTATTCGTCTCAAACGGATCACGCCAAGAGTAGAATTTCAACAAAAAATGTGAAAAGCAATAAACAAGGAGTTAGGACGAGTGAATTCGAAGCCTTTCGTGATAACGAAACAGAGTTTCATCTCATGCACTTTTCTAATAGCGACTTCCCCGAATAGGCGGTTCTCTTAAAATTCCCAAAGAGGTTGGTCCACAACAGCCGGTGCCTCACATCAGAAACTGTTGCTGGTTTTCTAGCTGAGCCAATCAAATCTATCTGAGATAAACTGTCAGTCTACGGTTTGGAAGGTTCTCCCATGAGCTTTTAAAAATGTTTTGGAAATCCAAAAGTTTCTGGTGATTATATGGCTGACTTAAAATGTGTGCTCCCTTTATACACACGATTACAGATGAATATAATGGGCCGATGTGTCGATCAAATGGAAATTTCAAAAGGTATTCTCTCTGGTGTGAGCTGCTATTTTGCACGAATTACTGACGATTCTCGTTCCATAGAAAGCTGTACAGATAAACAGATGATGTGGTGATGGATAATCTACTTGGCTCAGTACTTACTAATATATTTATGGAACACTTAGCAATCACTCAACTTTTTAACTCCGCATAATAAAATCAGTTCTACTTGTGGCATGTTGATAACAAACTCTCATTGTTTGGAAATGTTAATAATGCACTGGTACGCTGCGTGTTTTGTAAGCCGCCTGTTGTTCCCCATTATGTGTTGTATGCCAGCGCTTTGACTGGAGGCTGCCCCTTCCGGACAACTGTATCTTTGAATATTCAATAAAAGAAAGTAAAAAAGAAAATGAAGAAAACCAAATGAAGATAAAAGTTAAAGTTTTATTACTGGGGGAGGAGGGGGGCGTTCAGGGTTGCAGCTGATAACCTTTCGTTTGAATCTCGCTAAATGTTCCCATACGACCAAGCGTTCCAAATAGCCTCTGCTGAGGAAACCCTATTCAATGCATTCTCGTGGTGGAGGTGTTTTCCCACCAAAGTGAGAGGACGAACAGCCGACATCCGGGGATATAACCGGGTTGGTGGACCATTGGCAGTTCACCTAGGGGAGTTAGCCAAAAACCTTGATTCCAAACCAACCATGAGGAGGCGTACCAAACACACACACACACACACACCTTTTCGGTTGTGGCAGTGGTCACGGCTCGATTGGGCATTGAAGCGTATTGGGCACCTTGGACGTTTGACCCCGCCCGAAGGGTGTATAATCCAATGAACTCGACACCAGCTCCCAGTGGATTGCGGTTTTCACACCGCCCCGCTGGCGTGCGGGTCAGGTTTTGGCTAGCCAAAGGCTCCGGTTGTGGATACCTCAAGACAATTCACCTACCTTGGCCTGGGCAACCTGGCAGTATTCGGGCGAAATGCAAATCGTGGAACGTTTTTCTTTTCATAATGTTTATTGTTTGACACAGTCTGCCTTAGACGAGTGTGAAATATAATAATATAATATACTTACAATCGGTTACTTTTCATGTCCTACTGAGCTTTTAGCACATCTGAATCGATTGACCGAGCAAAGAGAGATGAAGAATTTTAGAATTTCACTGTTTCGGGTGCTGTTATGAATTTCGAAATTCATAACGCAATAATGATCCATCCAGTCTCTGCTTGAAACAATAAATTATGGGCGCAGAAACAACGTGAGTGGGTAGGGCATTCCAAATACCACAAATTCTGAGGTTAAAAGATTGACTTAAAAATTCGAGTGGTTCTTTTTGGCGCATTAACTTGAGTGAATTCATCCTGGGGTGACTGTTAGGAGACATGGTGAACGGTGAACGACGTGAATGATCAAGACGTTGCACTATTTGATAAACCAAAATCGTATCTTCTCGAAACCGACGATCTTGGGTGATCTTGGAATACAGTTCTCTGATCTTATTGGTGGCCATTCATCTTGAACGTTCCAAAATCTTACGATCCGCATGCAGCCATGGATTTCACTTTTGGATAGTGTACTCAGCGTGGGGGCAAATTCAGACAGATAACCAATGTTGAACCAGAATGGGTTTAAATTTGTCTTAGGCTCTATTTAACAAACAGATTAGCCACGGACGACGCCCTTGAAGGGTGACATCAAGATACTTCTTATTCGAGTTATATGGAGTCGTTGATATCAAAGGTAGTATGGAAACCGAATTTAAAGACGAAGGGATACAAGTTTACATGTTGATGCCTTGAATTCGATACCGATGTTGCGTGTATACGCAAACTTTACATAGGATTTCATTTCGAGGCTCAAGTTTAAGTTTTGTTTTGTCGTTCGGAAGTTTCCATTTAACCAAGCGTTGCACACCGGTGTGAGGTTTAAACCATCATAAGTTAGTATTGCTTCCACATTAGTTCCGAAGACGCGACCAGGTAAATTCATGCGTTCAACCTTCGAACTCATAGATGCAGTTATTCCGTAACTGTACATAAGCAATTTTACATAATAATCAAACTACTTACTAATTGTAGTTATTATTTGTTTTGAATTATGCAAGGTTCAGTGCCAGAATTGGCACCATCTAGATTTTTGTACAGCGGACGCTGTACCAGCTGAACTACGAGGCCACGCTAAACAACAGAAGCTGCAATAGTTTACATTTGAATATCTATCCAAATGTTTGGCTTTAAGCGCCTTTCATGTCAGAGGTCATTTGAGGTGATTAGATTGTGAAAAATGGTTCAGCCTGACCGGGTCGTTAAACCGAGCTGAGAAATTTGAACATTCTATCAGACTATGGAGGTTACTGCATGTATGCGCGTAACTCAAGCAATACCTTCATCACCACCATCATCACCGATTTCGTCGTTTTGTTTTATCTTGTTGCGTTAACATCATGCTTATTCCCAAACTAACGCAACGTATGAACATGTGCATATAGGAAGAAACCAGATAACAATTTGATCCAAAACTCCTAGTCGCACGTGATTTGAAACTCAAAATGAAAAACGCACGATTTTTGGGTAAATTGGGCATTCAAAAGCGTGTACAAACCGTCGCTCATCACCAGGAAGGCATCTGCTTATCCGACAGTGTGTATGTTATTCTGGTTGACATAAGTCTTTAGTGTCACTTGTATAACGGGAAGGATAATTGGACAAAAACACTTGTCCAAGATTTTGAGGACAATGGGCATCCAGATGGTCAGTTCGTATAGAACAGCAAAAAATTCTCCCAACCCCCCAAGTAAAGGCTGGGATTGAATCAAGTTAATAAACACGTTCAGTATCATATTAAAAAACAAATTTTCTATTTTGTGACAAAAGGTTTAAGATCGAAAAATGCGCAGTAAGGTTATTAAATTATTAAATTAGATAATTCACCATTCACCTGTTCAATTCTTCTAAGTTACATGCTTGTTGAAATGCGACCAACATGAACCTCTCCGGTCTGATTCCACTCTGTCTAGTTTAAGGTTGAAATAAATGAACAGGAGTTCACTGGAACGAACCATTTGTATATCTATTCTCATTATCATGCAGTCAATTCAGTTTGAGAAGTTTCTTGCTGATTACACAGCATAGTTTACTTGGTTCTTTGTCTTGTTTTCAGTCTGGAAAATGAACAGCTTTCAGAAGATTACAAGAAACGAATGGAAAATTTCAAAGACCTACAAAAGAAGTCCAAGTGAGTCAAGTATCCCCATATTCAATCACGGGTGATTGTGTTCAATCAGCTGTCCGATCGTTTTATGTGCTGCTAAGGTGTCACATTAGTTGGAGAGGAGCTAGTTCGCGGCGGTGTCAAAGGCATGCATACGATTTCATATGGTTATGTGTGTGTGTGCGTGTGTGTGTGCTTCAGGGTTGGGCCCACGGTGAGCATTCTCGGCAATCATATACTGCACCGCGCCGTTATGGTATTCGCCAATCCACAGCGGAGGAAGCCGAATGGTGCTCAAAACAACGCCAAAACGAGATATTGTTGACTGCACGTGAAGATTAGACAAAACATATGCTTCTGATTTTTCTATTGATTGGGGAAACTGAACGATGTGGTACCGAATCATCACTAAGCTTACTTTCCGTCGTTTCCTCTCGGGCTAGATTGCTTCGAAAGGTGTGCGTGCATAGTCCGACTCTACCGCATCGGCTGACCATATCAGTTTACTTTATCTGCGCCCACCCCTGAGGCAGTTTCACTGTCTAAACAGCTTGAACATGTGAACTTGGGACAACCATTCAAGTTTTCATCCTTATAGTAATCTGTATAAGGATGAAGATAGGAGGTACTGGATTGATACTGTTTCAAATGCCCCGTCATATTGAATTTTCACTCAGGTCGACTGATAACTTGAATTTCAAACTCTTCTATGGCATAACTGGACAAATCGTACACCTTCGGTACGCGTCTGAAGGGCTAAATGTGTCTCTTAGCGAATTCTTCTGGATTGGAGAAAAAATAATAAACCGAACAGAAACGAGTCAAGTTTGGAATCTGCCGTCTAAAATAGTGTAATGTTTGAGACGAAGAGAGCAAACTTGAATGAAATTAACTTTAGATTGCACATAGTTTTAAAGCATCAACTTCATAATTCTGAGCATTTTTGGTTTTCATACCACTAGAATATGACAATCTAGTATCTGGAACCGATCAGGGTTACAAAAGCTATACCAGTACTTACTTCATTGGAATTTTCCGTACTAGCAAAAGATTTTCGTCTGTAATTTGATCATTTTCTCAGCTCACCCGTAAAGAATGAAGTTTACAATGTGTCAGTTCACTGATAACGGTAGTCGCATAATTATTTACTAAAATTTTACGGTTATAAGATTTTCAACAGTTTGACTATTACTGTCTACCTAACTCAAGTGCAACTGAAATTCATGCGGCGGCTCTTGGCAGTGTGTCAATTAAGCACAGCAGGCAACTCAGGGAACACCGTGCAGAGGCAGAAATTTAGGAGGTCAGTTCGTGATTTAAATAGGAGGAGGGAGCGGAAAGGTGGATGATGGAGACATAACTGGCGACAGCTATCAGGATAATGTTAATTTTTAGAGGGAATTGTAAATGAAGGCACTGTGGACACATGCTCACGGGAATATAGGAGATCTGGCAAACTATTTCTGCTCACATAGTGGAGGGCTGTTCATACCAGCTACTACTGTACTCATCTGAACACTTTCTTCTTTCTCAGCGCTGTTTTTCTATTAGATACAGTGACGTTTCCATGAAGTTTACTGCTCATTAAAGAGAAGGAATATAAATTTTTCATCCATTTTTCGAACGCACTGCACAACTCGCGTTAATTGTTTGTAGCTGCTTGCTTCTAGATACGATGTTGGCTGCTCTGCTAGACAAGGTTCTTGGACTCCATGTACATTGTTATGCACATCCACCCACTGAAGTTGTGTAACTTTGTCACTCAATAGACCCTGTTGAATTACCATCGAAAACTAACTCTTTTGCTAACCTGTGTTCTAATGAATTGCAAATGCCTTCGTTGATACACGATACCGAAATATACTGTAGCCAGTCTGAGTTGTATGAGTTGTGTCCCTGTGATAAGTCTGAGTAAAGAGATTAAAGCAGGGTTACACCATGGAGGCAACTGTTCTTCACTTACAAGAAGGTCGCCGATCAATATTAAGACAACCGTGGGTTGATTACTGTCCTAATCTCTACTGAATATACCTTGAAGCACTCGGTACAAAACCATCATCCTTGGTGGAATCATGGATGATTGTGAGTTATTCTTACCGGCACACATCCCATTCAGTTAACTATAGAGATCACACAGATGTGTTCAGGCTGTGAAAAGATGCGACGCGGATGATAAATGATGTAGCAAGTCTGATGAAGTATGCGACGAAGCTGAGTAACAAAGGAAGAAGCTGTATCTGACAGGTTGTTACCATTGGCATTTTGGATAGAACGTTATGGTCAATCCGGGAGTAAAAGGGAAAAAAGCAATTTCTGTTAATTATTGAATAAGTTCGAATTTAATCTTGCTATTCTTTCATTGTGTCCTTATACCATTGTTAATTCTCTCGTCAAGTGTGCCTTTAAATGCCTTTCAATCGTTGTTGTTCAAGGGGAACTCTGCCTCAACGGAATTTACACACTAGGTTACTGAGGGCCTAGACTGAACCCACTCATGTGATGATTCATTCACGCCTGAGCATGGTGAGCGATTTATTGATTCGTTTTGGCGTAATTTCCTTTCTTACTTGGTCGACCGAGACCAATTACCACCGGGTTTGTTCATTCTCGGCTAAAGTTCACACGATCAATCGTCAAAGCCATAACGTACTCGGATGGGACGAGGGGGCAGGCGGGAGGCGAACACTCAAATCCCACCCCACCGATACTTTCATCCTGGCTCAAAAAGTACTTATGCTTGTCTATGTAGAAATCAGTTTACTCCGAACGGACGGGGTTTCGATAGACCCGGTCCAACCGGCGACATGTGACGGCAGAATAGCCAAGCGTTTTGTTAGGTTCCTAATGGAATGCGATTGGTTGGATTCACTTGCAGTTACAACGGATTCACTTAAAGTTGAACAGGTATACATATATTATTTTTGGGTGCATCTGAGATACTATCAATTCGATTTGCAAAACCATCACTTTGAATAGGAAACTGTAATTGTGAATTGTGAATTGAGAAACAAAAGCTGTGGTCGGAGCCGCTTCCGCTAGGCGCACCTCATTGGTCAATCAATCTTCCTCCGGTCTTCCAGTTTTCCCATGCTCTTTCTGTGTGCATCTTGTCATGACGGACGTCGATTCGGTGGGTCAGTGATGCCGTGCGATTTGCGTGAGACAACTAAGCTGGACGAAACTCAACAAGCATGAAGTGACGCACTTTTTCATGCGCACTTCAGCTAACGTAATACTGTTTGTAGTTGCTCGGACATTGACGATATTATTATTATTATTATTATTATTATTATTATTACATTTCACACTCGTCTGAGGAAAGGCAAATCATGGTACAATAATCTTTATAAAACAGAAAAACGCTCCATTATTGGTTTGTGGGCTAAATACCGCCAGGTTGTCTAGGCCAAGGTAGGTGAATTGTCTTGAGGTATCCACAACCGGAGCCTTTGGCTAGCCAAAACCTGACCCGCACGCCAGCGGGGCGGTGTGAAAACCGCAATCCACTGGGAGCTGGTGTCGAGTTCATTGGATTATACACCCTTCGGGCGGGGTCAAACGTCCAAGGTGCCCAATACGCTTCAATGCCCAATCGAGCCGTGACCACTGCCACAACCGAAAAGGTGTGTGTGTGTGTGTGTGTTTGGTACGCCTCCTCATGGTTGGTTCGGAATCAAGGTTTTTGGCTAACTCCCCTAGGTGAACTGCCAATGGTCCACCAACCCGGTTATATCCCCGGATGTCGGCTGTTCGTCCTCTCACTTTGGTGGGAAAACACCTCCACCACGAGAATGCATTGAATAGGGTTTCCTCAGCAGAGGCTATTTGGAACGCTTGGTCGTATGGGAACATTTAGCGAGATTCAAACGAAAGGTTATCAGCTGCAACCCTAGACACCCACCCCCGATCATACTGATGCTTTTGACGATAGCTCAATAACTAAAGTTTACCACAGTAACTACTACCGGGGAAGAGTTTTGTGCCCACGGTGCACTCCGAGCCATGCACTTACGTGATCATGTGCGATCAGCGCAGTTGCTGGGACGATATCTCGTTCACCGGAGCGTACCACAATCATTTAGACCACTGCAAGAGTAACAGTTGGATCGGGGCACAAAGTGAATCGTCCATTTAGAGGGGGAGGGGGAGGGGGGCGTAGAATTACTGGAGCATGCATATTGCTGAGGATGCCACCATGTTCGAAAATGCTCAATGCTATGGAACACATGGAGCTTCATTAGGGATAAAGTCAAGAGGGGTTTGAGCGATGATGATCCCAGTCTCCTTCAGCGAGATCGAGAAGGGTTAATCAGTTTAACAGAATAGTGAATGAAGTTCATGGAACAGTCAGTTATGAAAGCAACTGGTACACATTGCGCTTGGTTCGTGTGACATTCACAAACAGTTTATATGCATACTCGTAAAACATTAAAATGGAGCTTCTCGGTTGACCCCAAACACTCAGTGAGACTGTTTCCGAATACCTTCCATCATCTTACTTACTTACTTACTTCCCTACATACTTATTTACTTACTCACTTGTTTGCTTCATTACAACCGCTGATAAAAATACAAGTAGGTGTTCTTTATGTTCATCTAAATAAACATGGGTCTGATAACATCACAAAGGAATGGTTACCCATTTGCAAAATACATGTTTCGCAATAGTCTGTGGCCTCAAAACGGTTGGGAAAATATGACGATTTATTATCTGGTAGCTATATCCAAAGGTCTTGCATAAAAAGCTATGATAGTCTAATGGTTGCTACGTAATTTTATAAGAAATTCTTGCTTCTAAAATCTTGAAGTTTTTGAAAGATGCAACGTTCTGAACTTGGACCCTCAATCAGAGTTGAAGCGCTGTACGTTTGAGTTGTTAACTAAAATAATGAGCAAAGGTGATCCCGAATGACCTGCCATGAATAAAAACAAAACTTTAATGCATTTGGTTCGATATAAGGAAGTTTATCACCATAAGGCCGTGCAGAAATGGTAATTACGGCTACTTGAAAGGGGTTGATGAAAATGATGCTGTATTATGCATTACCAACCACTACATCATCGGTATCCTTAAATGCGATAACAACTTGGTTTGCATTGACCGTGAAAGACCTAATACCGTTAAGACATGTGAACTGGAGTTGGTTAGTAAAATAGTCATGCAATAGTCATCCAATTCAACAAATGTAGCGGGAGGTTTTGTTGCTGTAACGGTGTGAATAGGGTGTTTCTATTAACTGGGTTAAATTGTTTGTGTTAAGTGTTTATATAGCCCAAAAAGCAAACATGATCAGTTTTGTGTTTTTGGTCGACCATGGATAAACGGGATTGTGAAAGACAACAACTGCATCTACACTAGAGCAACGCTAACAATAGGCGAACTGGTTAGAATCACGAGAATCAACAGAACAAGGAAGAACCTCAATAGGAGTTCCCTCAAAAGTCTTGAGTAGTACGGAAGGTAAAGCAATAGTTTCAGTTTCAGTTTAATCATGCACCATCGTGCGCCGGTTCTGGTTGCTATCTTTCTTTTGTATTGAAGTGATGCAAAGATCATACCATTTATCAGCTAGTCTACCTGACTGACTGTAACTGACCTTATGAAGAAATATAATATAAAAATGCTGATGTTCATTTCCGTCGAATTATCTGGTATTTCTGCCGAGATATAACCACAGTTTATTATTAGAGTACCCACGTGGTCATTACTTTTATGCTCAGTCTTTACACCAGCCGGTACCTTGTGAAAAAATGTCTGCTGTAATGCCATGTAATTTGTCAATATCACTTAAGCAACAATACTTTTCATCAAACGAATCGACTGTGTTCTGTTTCGTTCAGTTTCGGTGGGGGGGGGATTGAGTCAGGAATGGGCGAGCTGCAGTCAAGGCATAACTGAATTTGGTTCAGACCAAACCAAGTCAAGTCACAAATGGCCTTGTTCATCTAAATGGCTGAATTTTCAACTCCTTCCACTCCCGGGATCATGCATCATCGTATACAGTCACCGAGAAAAAGTAAAATACAGCATCGTAAATTCAAGAGCAGTGTGGCATAAAAAATCTGTGAATGGATATCATTTACTTGAGAATTTAAAAACGGTTTCTCTAACGGACACGTTTTGTGCCAGAAATCTCGAATGATATGGGACAAATGGTAGGCAGGGCTACGAGTATATACAAGCTTATAACGACACCTAGTTGCAGAAGTGGATACAAATTGTTTAAGTTCTGTGTGTAATGGGTGAGTGACGCCTGATAGAATATTTTTGCAGAAGTTTTCTCAAGAAGTGAAATGATTGTCGGTGATAAAGTTAAGCAATTGCAAATAGGGAATACTACTTGTGAGCGAAATAATTTTAATAGACTGGTGTAGAATAGTGTAGTCTTTAACTCTAAGACCGACTAATAAAACTGGGGTGCAGTAAAGAAAATGAGTATCAAGAATGTAGTAATAGAATAAATAAATACGGTGGAACTTCTAAAGATCTCAAGCGAGAAATAAAGAGGCACAATCGTCGGATCGTTTTAAAAGTAAAGTTTGAATGTGAAGTCCAAATGAGATTTGGGCAGATAGTAACACCGAGGTGTTGCAGAGAACGTATTTGGCGTTGTCAACCTAGAACACAGAACTATTCATTTCAAAAGAATGAAGCCGTTCTCCTTCGGCTAGTGAGAAGTTGATATCCTTACATTTACAGATAAGTTTGAATATCAAGGTCATAAGCTTAAGGCAAATAAACTGCTTTGAAGCCGCGAGAAAAGGAAATCACTTAGGAATTTGGTAACATCATCAGCATGCTTGATAAGATCATCTAGGTCAGTGGGTAGGTCTTGAATATACAAAGATAAAAGAAAAAGGAGGCAGTATTGTTCCCCCTGATTTGACTGATAGCGAGTCAGAAATTTTTCCAAGAAATTTCGTGAAGTGTGTTCTACCAGTGAAATAATCTTGGATCGTTCACAAACAGTCGGTCAGAGCTCTGGATCTACCGTGACCAGCCACAAACGCTGGAGTGACATAAAGGCAGTTATCAAATGAGTGTCAGACCGTTTATGTATTTGATTCATTCGACAGTACAAATGACATTTGCAGAATGATTTGGACTCTCATACACTCCTTACTGTATAATCCATGGTATCCATACACATGCATACAAACACAGACATTATTTACGCTTATTCTATTTCCTTGAATTATGTGATTTTGTGACCCATAAAAGAGCGGTGTATTTGGCTAGTAAATGAGGTACCGAAAACGAGCTTGTTTGCCAGATCGATTTCTTGAATCTTAAAATAGTTTAGTTTAGACTCACCAGCCTTTTCATTCTGGTTGAGAATCGTTAGTCATGTGCCCAGCATGCGTAGAGTTGAACTGTAAACACTGCGTTAGGAGAGAAATGACCAAAGTATACGAATTAATCAAAATAATTCCAGCCAAAGAACGACATGAAGCTCCCAAGTGGTAAGTTATTCAGAAGAAAGTTGGACACAATTCGACCTCGCATCAAACAGCGATAGGCGTGCAGGTACGTATGTGTGTGTGTGTGTGGGTAGGTGGCACACTAGGAGCGATCGGATCAGATCACATATGCGTGGGTAATAAATGATAAACGGTGGACTGGTACAGAAGCAACATCGGTGGTGGCGGTGGTGCCTCGGTGATAGCGCCACCAAACTATCATCCCGGGGGACGAGTGTCCGAATCCCACCACCACCGCTAGATTTTTTCGATTTGTTGTACGGCGGTAATTGCCGATTCCTGAAAATTGCGTCATTGTATATTTAATAAAAGGAAGTAAAAATAAAAAACAAGAAAGGTCAGTGGAGGATAATGAAGGTCACAAAGGAACTGGTGTTGTTGAGGTCTGGAGCGAGCGGTGTGTGTGCGTCTGCATGTTCAGAGACTGGGAAAACTAAGGCCTGCTTGATTATATAAGAAATCAATAAACAGCACCGTACGAATGCCAACGGCAGAAAAACATCGATAGATTGTCAATGAAACGAAAGAACAATAAATGATTCTGATGAAAAGTATCCAAGGATTATTGCTTCTGAATAGTTTTGTTATCTTTACATTGTGTTTCTTAAGTACATTCTTTGCTCCCGAACATTTTCTAGAGCGTAATAAATTCACATCAATCCTAATTCAGAACAAGTGATTTCAATATTCAATATTCAGGTTGCTTATCGAAGCTGAGCACAAAAACTTTCGAGAAATTTGGATTATGAATGAAGAAGCCTTGAAAAAGTTAGCAAACAAATTACTGGAAGCCAGTCGCGTGATCAACGAACAGCAACTTGGCATACCGTGGCGCAGACCAGACGTGTGAGTGTATCCCAGTTGACATTGTAAAACTGTCGGTATAGGCTACTCATGATGTTTTGATATATCACCTATTTTGTGACTGATATTTGGATGAAATATCATAAGACAGCAATCAGTCACCGTCCTTTTTGCCACTATTTCACGTAGCGCTAACATTCTGCTTTCAGTTCACGGAACTAAATAAGGTCAGTGAAATTTTGACGATTTCAACCAAAGACTTCAATCGGCCAAACAGTCATTAAAATAATTAACCTTGCCGCAGGTGTTCATTCGGTGGATTCCGGTGAATTCTAAGGAAGACCTATTATGGCACTCAGCTTACTTGCTAACTGGTGGTTGCCATATGTCTCTGTGAGTTGGATGGGTGATCCGAATGTGAAAAGATTAGTGTTGTCTGTCTGGCTTCGTAGCTCAGCTGTTAGAGAGTGCACCGTACAAAGGTGTAGGCTACATCCATGCGTGCGGTCAAATCCCACCAAGATTAATGAACTTTTCACAATTTCAAACAAAGATATCAGTCTGCCAAACAACCATTTGAGAAACAAGTTCACATAAGTCATTGACCGGGTGATGTTGCCCAAGATTAAATTACCTGCCCACATCCTCATTGTTGTGTTTTGCGACTGTTGAAAAACGCAAGTAACTCTGTCTTTTATCACCGGCAATCAAAAGAGTAACTATATAGGTACATTCCTAAACGTGTACATGCACTAGCAGGCAAGCGGGTTGACCATAAGAATGGGTGACTACATTCTATTGGGTGGGGGGTCGATTTGAACAGTCAAGCAAGCTACGAATCAATCACAGCAAACATTTCAGTGCTGAACAGTTGGAGTAGAGCAATATTGTCAGTGCGTAAGTCGACGTGCGTGCGTTGATTTTATCAGGTCGCATCGGTCAGTCAATTAATTAATTAACCAACCAACCAATGAATGAAATCAAATCAATGAATCAGCCTGTCATTCGATCTATCAGTCCATCAATTAGTCATTCAAACAATCATGTCAAAGACGTGTGCGGTAAACGCGTCCGCCAGTTATAAGCAATAGTACAAAACTAGTTGGAGTATATTTCCATCATCAAATGAAAAATTGCTATATNTCCAGGAAATCATTTTGTAGCATTCGAAGAAAGTTGGTACTCAACAAAAAAGAAGGATGTTCACGGGAATAGTACAAAGCATTCTTTAGTTGCTGTAGCTTTATAGTTATTGAATTCATAGTACCACTACCATGTTTCGGTCGATTCTTTTAAAAGAGAAAATCATGCCAATGTCAAGGGTTTAATACAAGACAAATTAATCGATTTGCTGTTCATGGAAATATAAGGAATGTTACAATTTTTCCTCGTTTCCTGCACGGATATCAAAATTTAAGACCGGACAACGTTTCATCCAGTTTCTGCTTGTAATAGTCAATTGTGGATGCAGAAACAACATGAAACGGTGGAGAAATCCATATACTGCACACCACGAGGGCAAATGAATGACAGCAGGAATCTAGTCGACATTTTTGGAGCACTACTTTGAATAAGTGCCCTTGGGGTGAGTGTTGGGTGAGAAGGCGAATAGTGAACGACATGAGTGATCAGGATTCTGCATCATCTGATACACTAGAATCAAGTCCTCTCGAATTCGGTGATTCTGTGTAGATATACTGCCGCTACTAAACGTACACACTTGCTCCCAATCCAGATAGCCGTATGCTTACTTCATATATATCATCCAGTTTCTGCTTGTAATAGTCAATTGTGGATGCAGAAACAACATGAAACGGTGGAGAAATCCATATACTGCACACCACGAGGGCAAATGAATGACAGCAGGAATCTAGTCGACATTTTTGGAGCACTACTTTGAATAAGTGCCCTTGGGGTGAGTGTTGGGTGAGAAGGCGAATAGTGAACGACATGAGTGATCAGGATTCTGCATCATCTGATACACTAGAATCAAGTCCTCTCGAATTCGGTGATTCTGTGTAGATATACTGCCGCTACTAAACGTACACACTTGCTCCCAATCCAGATAGCCGTATGCTTACTTCATATATATGAGCCGTCCACATCTCTGACTATTTTACGGTCTGGGGCAACATCGGCTAACACTTGCTTAGGTTCGATCAGCGTGTATTAGTTAGTCAGCTGACTGATCAAGTTAACTTATGTGTTTAAGGTACTAAAGTTGTTGCATCGAGCCAAAATGCATTGAGCACAAATTAAAAAATGCTAAGAATCAGCATGCATTATAACTTCATAAGAATCGAGGGGGCATCGAAGAACTTTTCTTATTCATGAAGAAACTTGTTTGAGGTGGTAGCCGATCCGGTAGAATATGCATACAAATTGATATAACCCAATGCGCATGTAGAGATATTTGTAATGAAAGTCAACCACACATTCTTAGTTTCAATAAGATTGAACATCGCTCATGGGCGCCATCAGGTAAGCTAGGGCTAAACTAACAGATGTGACCCTATCACATATGGACAGTTAGCAAGACATATAGACACCTAGGTTACCGAACTTTTCACAATCGACATAAAAACAATAAAATGCATTCTGATTCACGGGCTTGTCTTTCATTAAAGCCAATGATTCTGTCACAGTTCGGTTGAATTTCTTTGGGTCAACCGAAAAGGGACGGTGAGCATTAATTTGCATCTGATGCGAAACCTTGCGGAATATGCTCTAGGTTGGCGAGCTGAACAAAATGGGCTATTAAAAGAGCCCAAAAGACAGAGATAATGACGAAGTTATTAGGTAGGTCCCTGATATTCACAGAGATGGAGTAAGCATGTGAGAGAATTTACTTGCATAAGTTTACTTGACAGTAATATTCTGATCACCTTGGACAGTAGATTAGCTCAAGAAAGAACTGCTTTCTCCGAATGGTTTCGCAGTGGAGTTAGATAATCTGAAGCAATTGCTACCCCTATGTTAGAAATCCTGCTGATCTGATCTGATCTAATCCGATTTTAGAACCTTCATGTGCAACGTCGGTCCCCTAACTGGACCTGTGGATCAGATCACATGCAAACCGCCAGCTGTGATAGCTATGCAACATGCATTCCAATCCGATTCAGAGTGAGTATACATATACATGTTTCTCTTTATCTACCATTTCCCCGTGTTTAACTGTTTCTCCATCTTTCCACTTTGTTCTGTATCCCAATCCACCTACCCCCCATTTTTTATTGTTATTATTGTTGTGGTGTTGGCACCATGCTTGTATACAAGCCGATGTTAAATACATATTTTAATGTGAAAGAAAGATATTATTCTGCCGAATTTCATGAAGTTTGCTATTCTAAGTCTTCTATTACGATGCGACTCTGCTTCACCCGTGTAACTGCCATTTTACCCTCTTTTCTATTGAATGTCTTTCGAAGTTAGTAAGGTGTTAAGGCATCAAATTGTTAGTCATCCACGTTTCCATTGGTGAAAAGTTAGCAGTCCTAAGGCTCACGAGATTCGGAATTTTTAAGTTTGCACTGTATTGTAATCAGTAACAGAAAAAGACCTCCCTAGGTTCTAGGATCAGAAGTAGACAGTAACGTAGTGCAATAGGGGTAGGATAAAACCGTATGACAGCAGAACTACCTATCATCAATGTTGAAAGATAGTACTGGGGCTCAAACCTTGAACTCATATGTCCCCATGAAGGTAATTGTAAACGCCCAACCGTTATTGTTTTAACGTGATCAAATCATCACAACATCGTCATCTGTTGAGCTATTCCATCGAAAATGACGTTTATTTTTTATTTTTTATACCATGTATGTTATTCACCGAGGCTACGGAACTTTTCACAATATCGATATATATATATATATATATATATATTATTGGCTAAATAGTCCCAAAGGGCCCACTTCAAATAGAACAAAGAGTAGTGAACTTGTTTGTTGTCAGTGATTCGCAGTCATGCCGATACATTGCAATAAATATCATGATGTTTATGTATGTATCAATATCCAACTTTAAAATCCAAACAATTGTTTTGGGATAGAAGGAATTAAAATCATGGACACTAATTTCGTCTTCGGACTTGATATGGGATTCTTATTGATCATCATCCATAAACCTGGACAAAATGTTGGTAGAAGTATTAACTATACGACCAAAGGTTTGTTGTCATAATGGCAGATCTAAGCAACTTGTTTTAGAGGTGGAACTGGAAAATCTATATGCACAACTGTACGACCTCGTTCCCTCGTGAACATTAGAGTTAAAAAAGTTGAAATCAACCTTCGTCAATGCATGCTATCAGCATCAGAGTATGAGCGGAAAACCAACCCGAGTAAAACCACCGGAGCACTTGAAACGAATTAGAGATCTGCAGAANAAATCAGGATATTCAAGCCGGACAAAGGGGTGGGGATCGTACTTCTAAATGGAACGGATTATGTAGAAGGGATGAAAGCCATACTGAATGTCAAGTCAAGATTCACTAAAACAACTGAAAAGGATAAAACCGCTCAGAGGTTGCATTATCTAAGGTTTTCAGATGTTTAAAGCAAACTGGAGTCATCGATGCGACCACTTTCGAACGGATCCGGCCAACTGGGGCAACGATTCCAGATTGTACCGGTTGCCGAAGGTGCACAAGGAAGGGGTACCCTTGCAACCGATTCTGGAAATGTGCAATTCACCATCCCATACACTTGCCAAATGATTGGCTAAATTACTAGAGCCCATTAGAGTTGGATTACGAAACGGCGTGCGAGACCCGTTCACTTTGTTAAACAGCATTCCTGACTTAAGCTTGATGGGTCGGGCAGTGCTCTTATTGGGCGTTAGTTCGCTCTTCAACAATGTTTCCAACGGCGAAACCATCGAATACCTTTTGGAAGACCTGAAACAACCGCTTTTTTGCACATACAATTTCCAATTTAAGTTCAAGGAGTAAATTTATCTCCAAAAAGATGATGAGGCCATGGGATCATCACTAGGACGGCTGTTTGCAAATGTGTTCATGGCGAAACTCGAAAATAACCAACTCAACTCTTCCATTCAGGATTGTGTGCTACACACACGATAGGGGGATGATATTCTGTGCGTGATCAACACGACATCAAGAACAAACGATCCATGGAGTAATTTCAATACTGCTCATCATAACATTAGATTCACTTTAGAAACAAAAAACGACAACAAACTGCCATTTCTAGAAGTCTGTCTGAGTCGTAGATCAAATGATTCGGTGCAACAATCAGTGCGTAGGAAGGCGGCTTGGAAGGGTCAATAAATCCATTTTCGTAGCTTTATACCGCTCACAATGAAGAGGAATTTGGTCTACTGCCGAGTCGGCAGGGTAAGAAAGATTTATAATGAGGATATAATCGAAGAAGAGCTCCGGTGCTTACGTACTATCTTCGCATAATGGCTATCAGGAAAGGCCGGCGAAGGAGACCGAGGCCAGAAAGAAGTCCATTAACATTTCCTCATCATTCAAGAGGGGATACGCAAGCGGAGGTAATAAAAAGGAGACTATCCGATGCCGTTATTAAGACCTTCTATACAGCGAAGCTCATTGTTTTGTTCACGTCGTGACTAAAGGGCGAAATGCCATTTATAAATGGAATACTTCAAAACTCAGTCTACCGAAAAGCGATATGGAACGAGTAAAACCTACACTTTTTCCTACAGATTTCCTCCGTGCCTTACAAACGTGGGCTTTTGAGAACCCTATTTCATCGTGTGAGAATTGCTCTCCAGATACACTGAAGGAAGAAGAGGATTTCCTAAGAAGAACATTGCTAAATAATGGTTACACAGAAAGGTTCATAGATATTCACAGTAGACCATCCCCAAAAGTTAACCCAGCCCAAAACGTCAAGCTTGCTTTCAAAGGTGACCACATTTATAATGATGTGCGCCAGAAGTTGAGGTCAGCTCTAGACCGTACATTCCCAGCTGCTCAACTCAGACTCACAGCCTCCGCTTGAGTTGAGCAAACGTGGACATCGCCGATAAACCGGTTCTGTCTCACGCACTGTATACTAGTTCATCTGCAGTTCCGGTGACGCATAAGTCGGCAGGACGAACCGTCAGCTCTCGTAACGGATGGCTGAACATATTCCAAAGTGGTTGGTGAAATCGATGACGCAACCAATAATTGATGTCCCAGTGATTATAAGAAATCCAGGGTCATCTGTTGCAAAATATCTCATGGCAATAAGACACACAACTGACCCTAATTCATCTTTCAAACCACTATTACCTAATCGCAATGCTAAACTTTTGGCAGTTCGTGAAGCACTGCTTATTCGATTGAATCACCCAACCTTGTGCACACAAAACGTTTTGATACAATCCATCCACTTACCGTTTAGTTGATCTTCTACTGCAAAATTTAGTAATCTTTGTATGCTTGTACACGTTCATTCACGATAACTGAATAACGCCATGTGCTTTATCTTTATGCTTGTTTGTTTTAAGTAGACGACTGAGAAGATTGAACGAAACGTTAACATCTCGCGACATTTGTCTTCTTTTTGCATTGATGATTAGGTCACTCATTAGGGTAGTGGTTTCACACCTAGTGGAAACAAATCACACTGAATGCAACTGAGGCATTCCGCCCCCTGCATCGGGTGTGTGCTCGACTATCGATGTAAATTCCTTTTCGTGCGCTTCCAACAGCGGAGTTTGTCTGCACAACCCCTTTCTGTGTGCCCAAAAAACAATAGGTTCAATCTACCCTGGTCCACCCACACACCACATATTCCAATGATTGGATGACCTAACAAGTATATGGTCTCAATGGGGAAATTCTTCGTAAGTATAGCAAATGAAGCATGAATTGAAAAGCTAGTAAGCATTGGACAGCTATTTCCACCCCGTTGGGTTTCATCAGCAGTGCGACCCAACTAGGGATCGAACACGAGACCTCACAGGCATAACGCAAGCATGCTATCCACCCAACCACCGGGCAGCCGATCAAACCGTTGTTCATTTTTCCATTTGCATGATATAGCACAACCTTTGCGAGCTTGTTGTGGGCCACGGACCTCGCTCATCTCAGCACCAGCCTCCGGGTTTATGACTCGGTTGTGATAATTCATAAACCGATATCCGGTCGGAGGAAGAAATTAGCCCCAAGTAACCTATGATATTAACTCTGCCTTTCCCAACAGAATCGTTTGGTTCTTTCATCTTCTTTCTTTTCTTTTCTTTTTCATTTTACCCCTTTTTATTGAATTTACATAAAGATACAATTTTCAGGAAGCGGCAAATCAAAGGGCTGTCATTCAGAACACAATGGAGAAAGTCAGACGCTGGTGGTGGGATTCGAACACACATCGCCGGGGTGATAATTTGGTGACGTTACCACCAGGCCACCACTGATACATATATAGACACCGGGATAATTATTGTGATGTATTGGCATGACAACGGCTCACTAACCACTCTTTGTTCTATATCCAGTATTGTTTCGTAACTCTTTATTGGTCCGTGAAAGAGATAAGTGAGAATAAACACTTATGACTTATGAAAATAGAACCATGTAACTAGTTTACAACATTGATTTATTTGAATGTCATATTCACTTTTGTTCTATGTAGTAAATGAATGGAATGCTCATGCGTACGCTTTTCACTATACCCTCGTTTATTTTTTAAAACGAAACAGATT
>UZAN01042516.1:20862-31692 GCA_900618425.1 Echinostoma caproni | reverse complement strand
GCGATTGGTTGGATTCACTTGAAGTTAAAGCAAATTCACTTGAAATTGAAAAGTTAGAGTCTTTCGGGCGTATGTGTGTAGTACTTTCCAACTAATTTCGTTGACTGTCGGCTTGACGTAGTCCCCCTTTTCTTTAATAGATGTTTCAATCATTGTGTATGTAAGCGATATTGTTTAAATTTAGTGTGAAAACGTTTTTCATTTCAGAGCTGCAATCGATAGTCAAACCGTAAGTGTGTGTGCGTACAAGGACATTTTTCGTATTATTTGCGTTTATTTCATTTATCCATGCGATTTTCAGGAAGGCTTCTCGAGGAAACCTCAATGGTATCTTCCTGTAATATATTTCGTTTTCCGTACTGTGCAATCGTCGCTTAAGTACATATATATAATTGTTTCTTGGGATGTGGAAAACGTAGAAACTGTAGAAAGCCATTATGTTGAAGTTGACCACACAGGTGAAGCAACCATCGGTCTCATAGAAGCGCTCAAAGAAAATTTTCGCAAGACATGACCACGAAATGTTTCCGTTGCACCCATGCAAAGGTTTCAGTTTCCATGTTTGAAAATAACTTTCGGTTTCGTTAAATGGTTGATTAACTTCCACAGTTAATGATAAAATCCATCTTTAGTTTTATCTCCTGCGTCAGTTGAAGTGTAGGCCAAAGTCAGCGTACAATTCAGCGGGAACCTTCTAGGTCGGGTTAAAGCAATCCGAAGGAAAATCAGTCCTCGAAAGATCGTGACAAGGTTATCCTTTTTGCTCAGAGCCAAAGAGATGAGAGGATTCACGAAGTTGACCTTTTGGTCACTAGTGTAGAGCCGGTAATCTCCATTGATTCCTACCATTTCTAAGTGTTGTATACCGGAAATGTGTAGATTGAATTCCTTTGGCAAGTGTTTTTTGTGTTAGTGTGTGGTTTTAACGTAGTGACATTCCCCTTGTCCATGTCTAAGAATAAATATCCTTACACTTCAGCTAAATATCTACGTTTCAGTGCCACACTGATAAACTTCAAATAATTGAATTACAATAAGGAAAGCTTAAATGGAAGGCACTGCATTTCCCGGGAACACCATAAGATGACCTGAAGACTCAGTTTCTTTAATATCCACGGGAATTCTAGGAACTTAGATATGAAGCTGAGTTTTTAGTGTCTTTATTCTATCATTTGCAACTCAGTCACCCAGTTCGTATTTGGTGATCTAACATCACCTCTACCCAACCCTTCTTCAAGACTGCATTTCTAGTTTCTGCTAATCCAAGTGAACCAGAGCTACTTCAGACTAGTCGGCGGCCTATTGTGCAACTCATTTGCCTATTTGGAATTATTTTGTTGAACAGATGAAACATGACCGGGATAGTGGGGGACAACCGCCAGCACCTTATAATATTGTATGGGGTGGTACTGCATTTTAATAACTTGTGCTAGCAACTATGCCTACAGTTCAGTCAAAAAGTGTGTTCGCCTTTACATTAGGATAACAATTATGAACCTATCGCATACAAAGATGACAAAACTCAGAAAAAGAGTGTTTTTAGACTAGCAAATTATTTCGCGCAAAATCTTGTTTTTATCAGTTAGAATTTGAGTCAAATACGTACTGTTGAATTCAAATGTGTTTATACGAGAGGCTAAACAACGGAAAAATGTATTGGGTTGTAGGAACGGCAGGCAGATAGGTTGGAATTGAGCGGATGATAGATGTCGTTAAGAGTTTATTGAGAGAAATTCTTATTTGATGCTGGATGAAAATCGCAAAGATTTTTTACTAACGTCTGTTTATGGGATTAAGAGAAACACCACTAATAATTGCCAAACCGCGGTGAGGAGTGCTTAAATCCTTTTTGAGTAGGTCAGGAAAAAGCGTAGGGGAACAGTAAAGTGCGACAAGAAAAATGCATTGATAAGTAAACGAAAATTTAGTGGCGTTTTCCCACGATAAATTACCGTGGCCTGCGTATCTGAAAGGATGAGCAATGCAGTCTATCAATATCGTCGACTTCAGGGGGCCTAATCATGACAAACCATATACCACACCAACCCAACCACCCTTACCGTTCTATGCTGAATTTGTCTTGAAATGACGGCCTCAGGGGACATCCACTAAAGTTGAACAGCCACCCTGATTGCCGGCATCACTCGCTCGCAGTCGGAGTGTGCGGGGTACGGAATTCTCTTCCATCCCATGTAGTATGTGCTCCACAGTTGAACTATTTAAGTCACAACTTGATAAAGCATTGGAACCTTTAACATTTTGACATCCTTGAGTTATCATGCATATTATTATTATCATTCTTTTATCTTTGTGAAGTTATTCCTATGGAGCATGATAAGCTTTAGGTTTCTTAAATAAAACTTTGTGTAATAACTGTAATAATCGTAAAACTTTGTGTAATAAAACTTTGACTTTGACTTTAAAAAAGGCTTTCACAAGAAAGGACCACCGTAACTTGCTCTTTATGATGACTCCAAGGTATTTGGTGTTACATGTTTAAGTAATGCAAGCGGAAGCGATGACTAAAGATTTCAAAGGATACTCAGACGCGAAAGATTGAAAATGCGTTCGAAACATTTAAAAGTATTCAAATGGAAACCGCATTGATTAGAGCATATTTGCACTTGTGCTAAACTGTCCGATTCCATATGAGTCCATATCGGACTGACTTGAGATGGCTTGACATAGGACCACACCAGCATATTAAAAGACCTATTGCTGGCGACATACACGGTAAATCATTAACGAATGCTGAAAACAAATATGGAGAAAGCAGAGCATCCTGCATGACTCGCGAATCACTCATTAACGATTTTGAAACAATACCATTTGTTTTTATTTTTTCACTTGCACTCTTCTAATTCAACCGAATTTTTAGTGTAGTATTTAAGGTAGATTTCAAATTCGAATTTCCATGATGCAGTTTCTTCTCAATTACTATTCGTTGCTGTTTTCATGGCTCTTGAAATACAAGTTGCAGATGATAAGAAGTTGTGTGTCGAATAACTTTCTTTCAACTCATGTGAAACCGGTTTATCATGCTGCCTTTTCCAGTCCACATATTTTTTTGTTGTGCGCTTCAGAACAGCTCTCTTCATAATGCAAATTTTGTCAGCATAGTTTTTTAAAGTTATTTGCTCGCCATCATCGATCAGCACCTTCAAACGATCATAATCAGCATCGTCCGATCGACCGGAATGTTTCTAAACTTTGAGTGAACAACAATGACCGGGAACTCATACATGTGCACTGTAGTAATGAATCCATACAATCAAGTTTTTATGACATAGACTACATAAATAACTACCTATCGAATAGGAGGAGAGGATACGTGAAATATCATCCAAATGCTTTTTCGACACTTTCCGTTGAATCTAACGCTTGAAATAAAATAGTAAGAGTAACTGCAGTCCTGTTTAGAACCGACTACAGATTACGGCAAAAACGCTTAATGGAAAATCATTTTTGCAGCTGTAGTATTTGTTTAAAATAATCATTGAATNATTGAATGCACCAATTTCAAAAGGTCCTTACCACTTATTTGGCAGCCCAACATTCATATAATTTTTTCTTTATTCGAATTGATCAGCGTTGTCATTTCCCATAATCCCTTAATTGTTTATCAATATGTATGATTATTTTCGGTAAGCTTCCGAATGAGACACTCCGTGGAAGCATATTTTACCGGTCAATTAATGACTGTCTGTGCGCCGAATCGTCCATATGAGGTCGCTAGCAAACATTTTCTGGGTGAACGTGCCGCGCCTGAACCGCTCGTGGCCTCCACATGTTTGAGTATCAACTATCCATCGGAGGTAGTTTGATATCGACAAGCAGAAAGGCACTGATTATCAATAAATTTCTTAGAACTAAACGACTGGAACATGGATCATCTCCTAGACTATTCCATATTTCTGCACATATAGATGTGAATATCTGTGACTAGAACCGCGTCGGTAGAACGTGCTTTTCTATCTCAGCCGGTCAAGATAAGCACATGTCCACCAGACAGATACCGACGTTTTAGCGCATTGCTATGACTTCTATTTTGTTTCAACGAGAGCCGATGGGTTTCAGATACTCGACACTTGAAAAACCGTATTGCATTCGCATTCTAAGCAGGTCGAACGTGTACTCTGTTCATTGTAGAATCTTGCCCACTCACTTCTGAAAAGTTATGGTGATTTTTCCCGATTATTTTTAGTTCAAAGTAATGCAACAGAACCAAAACATAGAGATTAATCGATAAAAGAGAGAAAAAATCCATTATTCTACTTTGCAATCAATTATGCATCAAGTGCCAAAATACTCAATTTCACTTTTATCCAAATACGCGTGACAAATGGGTATACATACGCTAAGCGTTCTGTCTCCTTATCTCCATTCACGTTCATGTCCAAAGAACTCGCCAGAATAATATCATTTCCATCTTCACTTCTCTTCATGATTACTCGAATTGTCTACTTTAAATAAGTACATGATTGACCTTATCTCTTCTACATTTGTCCTAAATCCGGGGTAGAATATTGGTAAAATGAAAGGAAAAGAAATGGGGTTCATCAATTTTATCATTTTTGGTTAAACATTGTTCCCGCTTTCGCCGATCATCCAGTAGTGATGAGACACAACGATAATGCAAAACCCCGTTATCATCCAGATCACACAGACCGTTGACTCGATCAAGTTTAACCAAATATCGTTCAAACTTTCAGTTGTCTGCTTGTATGCAAGTTATAGACATTTTAGGATTAGTAAATCAAATCGATGTCATCCGGAAATACTTGTAAAATAACCACCATATAGTTGAAAATTCAATCAATTTTCAAATCAGCGGATTGGATGAGAATTAAGATTGATGGCTTCATTCTGTGTTGATTTTTGTCTACTTAGGTCCCTTCTAATTGAACTCAAATTTGCAAAAGCACAACAGTAGCAACAAAAAGGAATTTAATTGTCTTAAAAAACGGAATAGACCCTGTTCCAAAGAATGCAACCCATACCTCGAAAAACAGAGAAACATTACGCGCAAAACCTGCGCAACTGCACGAGCCTCATGGAATTTATATCCTTCTTTATTTCTTTTTAAAGCTCTGAACACTCTAGATGCCAAGCCATTGTTGACTTGTAGCAACATTTACTTTGTCAACCAGTAAATAAAATAAATAGCCTAATCGAAACTCCCCTAATATTGTCCAGACTTCACCACGTTTTTTACCTACTTGGAGGGCATAATCGCTGTTAAATTATAGAGCCCAATAACAACTGTAAATTTCTTTGTAACCATTACAGTGGTATCGATCTTTAAAAGGGGGCAACTTACGTGATAATTTAAACACTTAGTATTCGAGAAGGAGAGAGAATTTTCTGCAATGGCCGACAAAGTGAATTGAATAGAGATACAGTTTGCTGCACATGGGACGGGAAAATTTCCATTTTTCAGCTTCTGTATTTTAACAAAACAAAGATTCAGGGGCTGGTATGTGGCAAGACTTCAAATTCAACAAAATGAAGATAATAAACTAACAAGGAGAGTGATAAATTTCGTCATAAGATGCGGTATTAGCCAAAAATCACTTGTTCAAGTCATTCCGGGTGAATCAATATCATCATGTGGAACTCACAGATATGTGATAACTTAGTGATAAATGATGTGATCAATTTAACTTGATGCAAGTATCACGCTCGATTTTTCTGGGGGGGGGGGATGAAGAACGCGTTTTTAATCCACTTCAAGCATCACCCATTTTGGTGATGACAGAGCAGCAACCAAGTGGTGATGAGCCAGTTATAGAACAACAGACAGCATAGGTAGGTCGACATAAAGGTTAGCGACTTGGGGGTTAATCTGAACTAAAACCAGGTGAAGAACATTCGACCCGAAGGTAGTTGGTTTTAGTGTAATTAAAGATGTGATTCATGCGATCCGTTATTGTTTAAAAGTTCCTAAAGAAATAGAAATTACCCCCTTCATGGGCAAAAAATATTTTTTCCTTGAAAATGGTACCACACTACCTCGAAATCTTGAGAAGACTAAAATAAACAGGTTAGAAATTTACAAGCCATCAGAATGGCTGTATGGACTGTCTATGGGAACAGGTGAAAGTTGCTTTAAATTCTAAAACTGATTATTGGTGGGACTTGAGCCAGGATCAAACTGATTTATTGGTTCAGTGAATCTATCTACTGATCTATTTTATATTTTTTGAATCTCTTGTTTTGGGAACAAATAATTGATAAAACTTGAAAGCACGCATTGTTAATGTCATCACTTCTACCGTTTAAACTCTTCTGGATCGAGCAAGATAATTGTGCGCACCACAAGACCTTGATAGTTTACTTGCTTAGGTTAGGGAAATAAAGGCATTCACTGGCAGACACGGCAGATCATAACATTACAAAATCCTCATTACAATAATTCCACTGCCGAAAACATTCGCTGCGTTGATTTTCGTCTGACTTTTTTACAAATGTTTACAAATTCGCTGGGTATTACATTATTTTATCTTGTTAATATAAACGTACTTTTGTCGTAGACGACTTCGGTTGATTTCTTAACTGTTCAAAGTGCTGTTTGGCAGACTTGAAGTTTTTATGTCGATTGTGAAACGTTCAGTATCCTCAGTGGGAATCGAGCCCACGCATGGACGCCACCTACACTTTTGTACAGTCCACGGTATACCAGCTGAGCTACGAGGTCACATTAATAGCACTAATCTTTTCGAATTACTTGCAGAGGCATATGGCATCCACCAGTTAGCATTTGGGCTTGAATTTGCTTCGACATTCTAATCTACATTTTGCTCTTTTATCCAAACAGGCAACTAAAAGACAGCAATCAAAGCCGGCACACGAAAGTGCATGGTTAATGGTTGTAAAAACTGGAATGAACTGATTTCGGCTGACTACCTCGACAGTTTTTTCTTAGAATTCACCGGAGCTCACCGAATGAGCTTCTGAGGCAATGTTAATTGTTCAGTGTTTTTTGGCAGATTCGAACCGACTCGTAAAGTCTTACGGCCCACCATACTCTGTTCAACCTTATTTCGTGGAATAAATGACTGAATACTCAGTGATATTGTTTGGTTCCATAATCGCCTTCCTTAAAGTATCACGAAATAGAAATCCTCTAAGTAAAACATTGCCCAATTCGTACAGATTGACGAAATTGAGGCCGAGCTTCTTGTGATTTACAGCTGACACAAGCAGTATGCATTGAGCACTTCATATGAGTGACACATTATAATAATTCACTACAAGGAGTTATCCCACACCCGAGGATTTGCACTGACTGGCAACTTCTCAACTAGCACAATGGCCTTCGTAATCGTTGCGGTAACTACTAAGTTGAGTTTATCCCTACGGGAACTGGATTTAAACAAATTATTGCCTATAAACTGAACCAGTGATGACTCGAACCCAAAGGAGCATAAATGGGATAAAAGATTTATAAGATCTCAATCTTGCTTTTTATGTGATTCACACCTGGACTGCTAGCCGAACACTGGAGTTCTTTTTCACCTGCCCGTGCTGCTGCCTAGTTGTTTTAGTATGGAGTAAATGAACAGCGACCTGTAAAGCTAGAAAGCCGTGGACAGCTGATTCGATTTCGTTGAGTTTCATGAGAGGTGCGAATCTATCGACCCATTTAAGGATAGAACCCGGGAAATCCAGATTGGAAACCAAGCGTACTACTCGCTTGATCCATCCATACACCATAAAGCACCGTCCTTCCAACCTTATGGATGGCCTCATTCTACTTTCCTCTTACATAGTAATAACCCCCAGGATTGAGAATTTGTTATAAATATACCTCATCTAATCACTTGCTACCCGAGAGTAGTAGTCGTATTCGGGTCGATGAGTCCGCACGTCCGATGAAATATAACCAGGTCAACCAAGCTATTGGGTAAGTGCTGCTCAGTTTTTCTTTTCATGTTTCATTTGCTCTCTACATCGCCGTCCTACTGTCGTCTAATGACTTCATTTCTGCCCATCTTCCGCCGGTTAAATTATCAAGATAATTAAAGACTATTACGAAGAATTCAAAGCTCTCCTGATAAACAGAAATTTTACAAAAAGCTTTTCGATTCGTTCAGCTTTGAATAATTTTACAGATATTTTAGCACACGAACGTTTACTCATTCGATTATTTTGTGCAACCCAATTCCGAGTGAAACTTGATGCTGAGTAAATATTTACTGCACGAATTACCGCTTAAATGCAAAACAACTTATGACCAAGCTGAAATTCACTGATTGAAATGTCGAATTGAGATCACCAGAGCCATCAGTGCTTCCACCACCGCTAAAACGACCCGGGGAAGCACCTGTTTCCACCTGCTTGTTTCCAAATGGTGCATATCCACCAAATCCACCCAGGATATATGCCCTGGTACAAATCTTTAATGACTTGGACAGTTCACCTGATCATCTAGGTCTCTAGATGTGAGAAAACTCCACACGGCAGGTCCACATACGAAGAGGAAAAAACCAACAATCCCGGTTCTATTTCGTAGATACCGCTCTAGTAAATATTCGTTCACAAACATGAGTAGTAGAAAACCAGAAAGCGATTTATGATGCAGTGCCAGTGTAACACGTTACTCGAACTCATGCACAAGTATGGCATTTGTGTCCCGATACGTGAGCAATGCAAATCCACTGATTTCGAACCCAAAACTGTAATGTTGTATGTCATACACGTTCACACCAGGATCCCGTTCTTAATTTCACGTCAGCAATAAATGATATAGCGACCATGCCCGTCTACTAGGTGGCTTTGATAGTCGTTATTTGGGCAAAAGCCGAATCTTCGATACACGCCTTTGTAATAGTGTTATAGTTCCAAAAGGTGGTGCCCGGTCGAGGAAAGTTGTTTATTAAGAATAACGATCGGAATAACGGTAAATTGTCATTCATACAATAAAATATCTCATACTGAACAATTCTCCAGAATCCTCACAGGCACACAGGATAGTTGATGGAACGGTCCACTACTAGATGAGCATTCTTTTATTCACTTCAACAGGTCTTGTTTATTTTTGGCCTTTGAAAGAAACCGCCAATCGCATCTTTTTGCGAACTACTCGCAGGTGGGTAGCACCTTACAACAGTAGTAGTGGTAGTAGTACTAGTAGAAAAAGGAACAGCAGTAGTAATGTTGCATGGTTCTGCTCAAACCGTGAGTAGCGTGCACCCACCAATAAGTGGTTATTGCATTCCCACGGAGTCCACAAGTGGATTGAATGATCTACTTTTGTAACTACAGAAAATGCGCGTCTATCAACCGAACCGCTCAACTAATTATCCTGAGTCCTTGCGTGGATTCTGATGACCTGTTACAAACAACACATTTTGTTTTATGTACCCCAATTTACCGATAACATTACCGTTGTTCTTAATAAACAACCTTCCTCGTCCCAGTACTGTCTTCTGGATTTATAACACTAGTAGCAACTGTCTGTGCACACATTGTCTAGGTATGTCACTTAAGCCATTTAAGTAGTGATGGGTCCGGTGACTAGAAAATTAACCTGCATACTCTATGATCGTCAATTTCTTTACGCAGACCTTTAAACTGTATTCGAAAGTCAAATTAAAATCTCAGACCTCACAATTGTTATTCAAAATGAATGTGCCGGTGTGTTAGTTTGTATGAACGAAATGAGTCCTAAACTGCTTAACACCGAATGCTACACAACAACCGTGTAACCATAGACATACGCTGCCGACTTCATTCAAAAATGGGCACTTGTAACTGATTCCAAATTATGATCACATACCAAAACCGCTCAAAGTGACAATTTTGAGGGGTGCCGACTGCAATCGACTAAGGAGAAGTAACTTCTCTTTGTTTGGATATGTGTGATCCCAAAGAACATCATTCATTCGCTTCCCGGATCATTCGTTCCGATGAGCCAAATTACCGTCTGTTTAACTAAACGTTTGCATGGTTGTGTGTATACCCATCTTGCTGTATAGTTTGCTAAATTCGACGCCGGGGATAAAAATAAACATCGCTTCGGTTGCGAAACTCTCACGGGACTGGCAACAAGCAAGTCACAGAAAATTGTGGCGCGATTTGGCGGTAATCTTTGCTTTCGGTGTTCGGGGCGTAGCAGTCCGCCAACGTGCCCTATCAATTTGGGTTTCGTTTTGAGGGTGGTCGCACGATTTCGGCACCATTGGAGTCGGTATCCTTGTCCGAAGAGAGGTTCTCACTATCTTGGGAACAACAATATAACATTTTTCCAGAAAATTCGGAATTGATCCACTCAAGGATAGTAATAATAATAACCTCATTCGACTGAGGAACTCATACGAACGAATTTCTCCAGTGCATAGATCACGTGTGTGGATTATATCACCCGCAATCAATGTCTCGCACAGACTGACACAGATTCTTTACACCTACTACCTCGGTCATTTGGCCGCAACCCTTTAGATTTCTGATTCCGTCCGCACATGAATCGGAGTTACTTAAGTCAGGAAACGTTATTTTTATCAAATATGCTAGAAATTTGAAGCATTGAGTTCCCCTTATCCATTTCATGAAACAGAAAGAAGACAAATGTCGCGAGATGCTAACACTTCGTTTAATCTTCTCAGTCGCTGTCTTAAAACAAGGGGCCACATACAAACAGATCGACGGCGTGGCAATGGGCAGTCCACTGGGCCGATTCTGGTAGACGTTTTTCTAGGTATGTTTGAGAAAAAGCTAGGTGATAATATTTCTAAGCCTACCCTGTACAAACGTTACGTAGACGATATTTTCATTCTTACAGATTCTGAACATTTTAATACACATTTACAACAGTTTAACTTAGTCCAT
>UZAN01042516.1:5595-16284 GCA_900618425.1 Echinostoma caproni | reverse complement strand
TGGATTCACTTGAAGTTACAACGGATTCACTTGAAGTTGAAAAGGTATAGTTGTAAGAAGAACACAGTAGCGAACAAGCTCGTTTGCCATGATTCATCTACAGTCTAAAACATCGCAATTTATGTCAAAAAGTTAAATAGGGAGGAGAAAACATAAAAAACTAGGAAGAGAAATAATCAACATTTCAACTCCTTGACCGGATGTTGCTCACACTCTGGTCATCACATATACGCATTGGTTCGGGTCATTTGGGGCGGACATGGGGATGATTATGTCATGTGTTTTGGCGATACAAGACCGAGTCTTCTTCCGAACTGTTTTGGGGATTATGTAAGTGGATTCTAATCGCTTCCTCTGTGGCTGGAATGCAACTTATATTCCCCTTAGATAGACGAGTGCGAACTAAGCAGAATCAGTAGAATCACTTGTAAATGCGGCGATTACCATCATATCAATTGCATTGCAAGGAAACTGGCCGCTTCCATAAGCAAAGATCAACAAGGTGACAAGTGACTGCAGTCGTTTTCTCACTTCACTAAGGCAGGAATAACATGAATTCGACTGTAGAAATGTTGAAACCGTTGAACATAGTATTTTCTCGAATCAAAACGCTCTTCTAAAAACTCCATCAACCGGCACATCGACATGGATAAAATTCGCGTGTTGTCGGGAATATGAATAGCAATCAATGTGGAATGTAGCCAGGTCGAACAAGCGCAGCTGGTGATGCTGCACAGGTTAACGGAAGAAAAAGGGAACCAGCGAGAGGATGGACAGATATCCGTGCAAACCTGTTTGACCGAAATACCGGCTTTAAGATTTGCAAGTTCATACGAATGCAAACCAAATATAATACATACGGTATCAACCAATGAGAACCAACGCGATTCAATGTTGTGTCCAACAGCACACTGAAAATTTAATCCCGCCTGAGGGCGTAACAGTAGCGTTCAAATTACCAATCTTGATGAGTTAAGGATATCTTTGCGCTGCCTTATTTTGGAAGACTTTGCAGAACATTTAGAAGGATAAGTTGAAATGAACCTCCTGTGTAGTTCAGGGTAATTTGTGTCAAAAGGATACTTGTTAATAGCTCGATTTCATTCAAGTAAGGAACTTTTGGTAAACTTTTGCAGAAAATTTGATTTCCCTCTGATCCATTTCGCATCACTTCACTTCACCATTTATTTCTCTACGGATTTTACTCTCACATGTTAATTGTAACCTGACCTTCCGATCTGTGTTAACAGAAAATGATGTGACATTTTTTGGCAACGAAACATCGATTGAGTATCGTGTGTGGTGACCTGACAGACAATCACCGGTTGGTCATTTACTGCACGTTGTGGCTGCGTATTTTTGTGCGTCTCTTAACCGCCCATCTTTAGTTCAGGTGGTACTCATTTCCTTGAAAAAAACTCGGTAAAGATTACCTGGTCAACTGCTTGCTTGCTCTTCTCTTATTCTTCGTAGTCCATCCAAAGTTGTTTGCCATATTAATGGGAGTTCAAATTTCCTTTTATTTATTTTGCTTCAACAAAGACATTGCAAATACCCCTGGGTTTCACATTAATCAGATCCTTTTCCACCAAAATAAATTTCAATTTTCGCACCACAAAGTTGAGGAAAGTTGACCAACTTTTCTGGAAATTGAGAGCCAATAGTATTACTTGAACACAGCTTGCAATTCTGTGGCTTCATAAAACTGGTGAACCTATGATATTTACCCTTCTTGAAAATAATTACTCTTACTAAAACTACTGGTCAGTGAGCAGATTTGAAGGAGAGCGGAATAGCTGTGCAGTACGTTGTGGACTTTACGGTGGTTGGTTTGGCATAGGTTCTTCTGAATTTCGTAGGGGGGAGATCGCGTTAATGTCTTTGACTTTAGCGGATCTATCCTCACAAGCGTCAGTCCATTCACTTGATCAGGTATTTGCCAAGCACTGTAGAATCATGATGTTCCCTCTCATTACAGCCCATCAGTGCAGCTTCAATATCGGTTCCCCCGACCACCTCGTATGAGATGGAATTTCAAACTCAGTTTAGCCTACAACGTTTATTTGTAAATCAGAGCCTAAATTTCCACATAAGACCTTATTCGATGGCGAGACCGCAGCCAACAGGATGAATACTGTTCTGCTCTTCTAACCTGTTCGTCCCACCATTGAACGACTTTCTAAAGAAGACATTTGACAAACGAATAACCTGATGACTATGATCAGCCCAGCTGTGAACTAAATGACGATTTTTATACACATAGATCCTATAATACGGATTTCAGATTTTAAATCCTGGATGAACGGGTGGATATCAGCTTCAACGTAGTTCACTGATAAAGGAGTAATTAAAATTGCCCTTAGTCCGTTAGTTCAAAGATCTGAACTTCTTTTCGGGTTCGGAAAGCAGCGCTTTTGCCAGACGCAATGTTTCTCTAAAATCAAATCTGCTTCTGTTTGTGTTAGAAGATCAGATTGTTATCGATCAAGCGTTGACCCCTGAAGTGCCAAAGTATTATGCTTTGAAGCCCCTCATTTTGGCTGTCTTTATCCGTAGCAGTTATGGGCCTGTGGGCATGACGCAACCTGCTATAAATATACATAGATTTTCAAGTTTTTCGTGAAGCCCACAAAGGCACAGTCATTTGGAAAATGAATGATACTGTGAGTGATTATACAATGAACACTTAAATCGATTAATTAACTTCTAACCAGAGAAAGCAGATGCATCTACAAATATTCATTACTTTCTGCTATTTTTTGGTAACCAGCTCTTACTATAAAGTGGATTGACTTTTTGTAGAAGCCACACTCAGTGGAAGGATTTTAATGGCTCAATCGGGATAGAGAGCGCCGCGGAAACAAAACCGCATAACACTAGTTCGATTTTCAAATGGATCTAACTGCGCTGAATGATTAGTAAGCTGAAATACGTAAACCCGATATCATTGTTTCCATCCTACTCAGTCAATTTGACAAATCCTTCCCCAGCTTCCTCCACCACCCTCAGCGGAAGAATTCAACAATGAGACAACCTCACGAATGCACATTCTGTTATACCCAGATTGACAAGTGCGTGTAATTGAAAAATAGGCGTGTGACGTGATTCTTGGCAATTGGTTTGATTTGAAGTCTGTTGAACATTTAAGACGCAAACCATTCTTCGGAATTGTGCCTTCATCGGACAAGATGCATTGATCTGTCAGTTAAGGGTTAAGTTGGTCATGCCCACGAAGAAAGTTAGACAGTCCACGCGAGAGCAAAACCGGAAAAGAAAACAGAAACATACGTGAATAGCGAAAAGTTAACTATCGGGTTTCAAACCCATACTGAACTCGAGCACAGACAATGATTAATAGGAAGGCAACTTTCCCAGCAAGCGCAAATGTGTTCATCTAAACCTGTTAGTAGCTTCGTGTTTTGTAAAATTCAGATAAAATTAGATTTATTGTTGATGATTAGCAAAGTATCATGCAAACCGAGTTGACAAACATTCCTGAATACGTTTAAGTGAGACAAATAAGTTGTGGTAGAGGCACGGTTAATCCGGTCTTAGTTTACGGATTCCAGTAAACTGAACTGAAGAATCAAAATTTACCACTTTTAAGAGGAAGAAATCTTTTGCTTGTTAATTTGTATACGATTCCCTAACAAACGGTAGCACAATAAACACAACCTTTTAATTGTCTGAACAGTCCCACAGAGCACATTTTCAAATAGAACAAGGAGTGGCGAACAAGCTCGTTTTCAGTGATTCGTAGTCATGCCAAATACATCACAATAAATATTACGCTGTTTATATATAAATCGGTATTCAATCATAAAAAACGTAAACAAATGTTTCGGGAAAGGGAAAATAACCTCATGGGTTATCTGGGGCTAAGTTCATCTTGGGACCGGATATGGAATTCTCAATGATCGCATGATTGTTAGGTCATCCGATCGTTGGGACCACTCGGAATATGGGGTGTATAGGGGGTGGGCCAGGGGAGCTTAAGCGCCTGCACAAATTGTTTTTGGGCACACAAAGGGGGGTGGTGCAGCCGAATTCCTACCGCTTCCGCTGTGGCTAGCATACGACAGCGAACCTGCCTTGATAAGCGACCACGAACCCGATACAGGGGACGGAATGCCTCGGTCACATTCACAGTGTGATTTGTTTCAGCTAGGTGTGAAACCACTGCACTAGTGAGTGACTTAATCGTTCCTGTGTTTAGCCATGAGGGGTGGTGTTCACGGATTCGTTCAGACAAACGCCTGACCGTGCGGCCTATGTACGTGGTTCCACAGGAGCACGTAAATGAGTACACACAAAATGAGACGGCAGAATCCGGCCCTTTTGTCCTTGAGTCGTAAACACACAATTGGCTGGGAAGTGAACAAAACATTGAGCTTTGCTGCATGGAAGGTATTACTAACAGCATCTGATAGTCTCCTTTGTATTACTTCTGCTGATGTATCCCCCTTGAACGGCAAGGCAATGTATACCGACTTCTTTCTGACCTCAGTCTTCTTCACAATATCTCCACAGCACTGAATCATCTTGCTAACCAATCGTTCTGGATAGCCATTGTGTGTGAAGACAGTACGTAAGAACCGGAGCTCTTCTTCTATTGTGTCTTCACTACAAATTTTCCTTGCTCTATTTGCTAGACAGCGCACAAATTCCACTTCACTTTGAGCGGTACAAAGCTGCGAAAATGAATATATATATAATATATATAAAATACATAATATAGCTACTATCTAATGGGTAAAATTACAAGAAAGTAAAAACAAACAATACGAGTATGTGACTTCATTTTGGATTGAGGTAGAGAATAATTATTAACATTATTCGTAAAAGTAACAGGGGTATAAGTGATACCATACTTATACTAGTTGTGGTATAGTAGCGGTGGTATTACTAGTAAATTTGTTTGCAGTGAAATCACATTTCCGCTTCGATAATTCAGAAAGATGCTCCTTTACATTAAATTCTCTCTGCTTGTGTAATTGAAACATCGACCGCAAAGTGTGACATTGTTGTGTCTAGGGTTTAAATATATCTAATAAAGAATTGCGCTTTGGTAACGATGAAATATTCTGAAAATCGGTCATTATTTTGATCCAGGTTCAATGCACTGAGAGCTCTTTCAATATGAACATCTTACGTCTGATTTCGGATTCCAACATTTCGGACGCGGAATTAGATGTGCAAACCGTGATTGCCATTCAAAAAACAGTATTTTTGAAGCAGAGTAAAATAGTCTGGTTTTCCTGAGAATCAGATGAGACGGAATAACTGAACTGCATGCCGAAACTCAATTACCTAATCGCCCTAGTTCACTTTGCCTTCCCATCAAAAAGTACTGATGTTTGGCCAGTTCTTCAACCCATTTAATCTGTCTCATTGACTAGGTATGTTTACTAGCAGCACAATATAAACATTGTTACAGAGAAATTGGCAGCATTACTCTACGTGATATAAGTTATGCTGGGTTACATGCAGCTAACCATCACTCATTCGAGAAGATTTTGATTGCGTTTATATTTCGCGTCCCCCTCTTTATGGCTAGATCCTCGTTTTTACTGTCCTTTGTGATTAGAAACCTCATGGATTTCGGTAGATGCTTGTGGTGTGCATAACTTTTAAAGGAGGGAGTGAAGTAGACAAAGATAGGCGGATTACTAATCATTCTTTAACAGCCGATCCCGCATATTCACTCTACTCACGAGTAACTCTGAGTTGAATGGAAACAGTTATATATATTCCGCTTCTCGGCTCAATCATCCGAAGGTTCAGTTGTTAGTATAGATAAACCGAAAACGATTCTCTTAAAAATGGCAGTTGACTCGTCCTTGCTATAGTTATTCAGCAGTCCGTAGGATCCTTGTGTCCTTTTGGGGTCTGGATGCTCCCGGAAATGGCGTAGTGTACTGACGCATCGAAGAGGAATTGATAGTGTCTTTTATAAGAAAAGATTGTTTAGTAGAATGCAGACCGTTGTTATGGTAGCGGATAAAAAGACAAAATCGGACTATCCCGTGTTGAATTAATAAAAGTTGACAATTATAAAATACATCTATTATTCGATACCGATGTGCAAGGATTTCAAATTAGATCCATTAAGTTGAGATGCTTGTATCTTCTTAAGGTTGTGTGATATGTAGAGTCCAGGACCCTACAGATACAAATCGATATCAATCGGTCCGTTTTAATTGATTCTGCTTTGATAGTACACCAAGTCATGTAAAAACTCACTTTGATTGCTTGGAAAGGTGACTTTCAGTACGAATGACGAATTACGGTCGATTCAGAAAAAAACTTTAAATGGACGGAAGTTACAATATACACCGAACGTAAGAGCAATGCTGTATATTGAGAATTAGTGAGAATGTAGTTGACTAAAATTTGCACCAGTTAGTGAATAGGTTGATAAGTGAATGTGAAGAATATTAAGCCTGGAATCGGAGACCATTTTCGGGATTTGGTCGTGCAAAATATAACCACTGTGCACAAGAAATCAACAGAGAATGGACGATATATTCCCTTTCATGGATGTTCCCACTTCGAAGAAATACCAATCCAATACGTTGCTTATGCAGAGCGTGAAGAAAGTATGCAAAGCGGACCTCATTGATGATGAACTCCATCGCTTTTGAATTTTTTTGTATAAAACGATTATCTGAAATGGCATATTTCCAAGGCAGTGCAAGGACATGAGGCAATATCTTAAGAATTTGGTGTCATTAAGTAACCTGCATATATTCAGTCACCGTTCATGGGATATACGGATCCATAAATTATTGTAACAAGGCTCTCAATTGCGTTAAATGGAACGTTCTAAACAGCATAAGCAAAAAAGTTTTTCACATCTAAATCGATTTCTTTGCACTGAAGAGCAGAGTGTCTTATTCTTCATCCTCCTTTTGTGTATTGTCATTCACCTGTTCCTCCATATGAATAGACGACCGATGGCTTTCAGGACCACCACGTGGCCTGATTGAGCACTGGAAAAATTAGGATATTGGCGAACACGGTTTGTTCGCACCTCGTTGAATCAACTCACTTGATAGATGTGCAAACAATTTTTTACCCATTTACACAGGCGTAGGCAATCAAGGACAGTGAAGCATCGCGTCCTAGTTACGACCGAAACCGTAACCCATTTGAATTCACAACCCCCACTGCGGAAAAAAGGTTGTGCAAGCACTTAACCTCCCTTCCCCTCCCTTTGGCCCAATTCATCTTCCTCAATAGGTGTGCGGCCACTTGAACATCTGATGCTGTAATAAATTTCATACATGTTTGCATTCAGACTTGGACAATCGACAGGAATTCTGATGTGAGCGTTATAATAATAATAAAAGAGTCAGGGTTGCTTCCGGAGTGATGGTACAACGTGGAGTCAAATCAGAAAAACGAAATCAAAACAGACATTTGGAGACGGTTAAAATCTCTGGCAAAATTGCATAGATAGCTTGATGAGAAGATAAAGTTGTCAGGAAGTAGTACAAGATCAGAAAAGAAATATCAAGTGCTTTGTAGACATTCACTATGGAATTACATGACGATGTCAACGAAGGGAGGGGGGGGAGAATATTAAAATGAATGAGAAAAGAATTGATGCTCCTTGTATGAAAATGCAAGGAAGTGGAATAGTAACATCAGATGCGGTCGCCACTCCGCTACCTCAGTTGCTAAACGATCTTTCCGGAATATATCGTAACCATAAAATCTAAATGGGTCTTTGTCGTTATTAGGATTTAATCAGCATTCCTGAAGCAAAATATTACCGTTTTCTCGAAAGTAAAGTGACGAGAAAGTCAGATGAGAAAAACATGACTGAAATGCGATGGAAATGTTCGCGAGAACCGACAAAGAGACTTGGACAGCTATTCCATCCTGTTTGGGACTCGTCAGTAGTGCGTACTTTTTTTCTGTCCCTGTCAGGACTCGCACCGCGAACATCCGGGTCGGGGCTTCAAACACCTACCACTGAGTTACACGGTCGACGGTCATCACCTTGTGCGAATGACTCAATCAATTTAGAGTATCAAGCTTGGATTAGCCCATTCCATTGTTCATAGGCATCAGGCACTCTTGATGGTCTTGCCTGGTGCCTGACCAGGCACACATTTCCATCGCATTTGAATGCATTAAATCGTGGGGAATTAACGATCTCCCAAGGAATGAGACCCACACCCAAGACCAAAAAGAGTGCCTGATGCCTCTGAGCAATAGAATGAACTAATTCAAGTTTTGATACTCAAAAAACACGGTTGCTCGGAATTCCTGATGAGAGGATTATTGGATTTATGGGATGCCTTCTGAGAGCTACTCTCCAGTCTGAACAATGTTTGACTTGGCTGTAAATATTCTTGGCGTAAAGCCTTACACCCGGAATCGGAAAGTGGATGAAAATTTCCATTGCGCTTAGCTAGGTATACTGATAAGGAAAAATGGTGTCAATAACTCATCATTCGCCTTAGCAACTTGTATGCTTTTATAAGAAACATGTAGAACGTTTAAAATTAAACTCTTATCAATGATACCGTCATAGATAGCAAAACACAATATGTGGACAGTCTCATGACGAGTGCCCATCTTTAAGCGGCAAATATACTTTGTAAAAGTGATTCCAATCCCTAGCCCTGAGGAATATTACGGCATGCGATCAGATTAGACACAAATTAGCGCAGGCATGATGAAGAACAGCAAAGTGAACATTTTGTCCTGATCTTGAACTGCGTACAATCTGATCAGCATCCATGATCAGTCACCTTGCATTAGTCGGTTACAGATCACAGCCAAGTCGTGAAAATGTGAGAAGAATTGTAGCCCCGGGGGCCCCGTGGAAGTGCCCGGAATAAATTCGAAGGGATAACGCTATAATAGTAATACGTTTACCCTCACTGGTGAAGAATTCGGTCATCGAAAAAAGCAATCATAGATATTGAAACATAATTACGTAAAGGAAGTTATTTGATTCTTTCCCTCCCTCTTGTCCGATAAAATTAAACCAATACTATAATCATATGTATGTGTATTGATTAATTCGATCAAAGAATTGAATCCGATAACAACAACTGACGTATGAAATATTCTGCACCAATATCAGCATCCTCAGAAGGCGCGAATTGCAAACCATGGAGCTAAACTTGCATTTGTTTTCCGTGACTTGAAGCAGCTTTTAATCTCTCTCTCTCTCTCGGTCATTTTGTTTGCTCATTACTGACCTGATTATTGGAGACGGTAGGAAGCCTTCAGTCCCTGGGGAAAACAATTGTTCAACCAATGGGGAGTAGATACAGATCTTACTCAGGTTTCCCCTTAGAACTACACAACTAGCTCAAACTCTCCGGTTACCTTGGTTTCATCGCTCACACAAATGAGTGATTGGTTGCAATGAAAAATGTCAACTCCTCAAGACCAATTTGATTTATTTCAGCAAACACCGATGTTATTCGAAAAAAAGAGTTTCGGTCTTTAAAGATTAACCCGTCAATGGAACCGACATGGTACTTCCTGGATGTCTTTTCGACCTGGTTAACTACCCCACCCCCACAGAGAAGAAAATACACTTTTATTCCTTATCTGCGTTGAAAAGTTCGCGTAAGATGAGCTTTGGAGAATGAGGTTCGTATCAGGTAAATCTGATCGCTAAATATTACACATCGATTTTGAGTCCCAGAAACAAAGACGAAACAGGTATTCAGTGCAGTTTATCGGTCATGACAAACTTAGTGGTCACCCATATAGTGTTCTTATCTATAGTCGAGAATGGACAAACTACGAAAGAATAAGACTCACACAGCAAGGTCAACGTACGGAGCATGGTTTCGGCCATCAACTCGAAGATTTACGATTTTAATCTCTCCGAGGACACCGGAGTGGTGTAGACGAGGCTATTGGACTACCACACAATATTTTTGAGTTTACCCCTCACTTATCCTTACTGGGCTTCATGCTTGTGAGTAAGAAGATCACCAAGGTGCAATGGCATTTTATTCAAAATATGTTAACAAAATGCCTAATTATTGAATTAAGACTATGTCATTGCAATGTATTTGTAAGGGTAAAACCTATAGATTGGAAGATTAACATTTTTATATGGAATGAATCTTTCTGTCTGTGTTGTGTATCCCTTTATCAGTTCTATACTGCTGAAATTTTCGTTCATGTCACGTTGGTCCTGTGGCCAGTTCCGAGCAATCGGTCTTATTGTGTGTATTTGTGTAAGCAGAGGGAAAGATGAACTCTTGGGTCCTGGGGAGATGAGAAGCTTAGATTTTGGGTGTGTTTGGGTGCACAGTTCGGGGTAACTGTTTAATTTAGTTGGCTTCCCTCATGTCTAAAATACACAATCTAATATAGGTTAATTTAGTGGAATCTGATGGATAATCTAAACTGCTTCACTCGGGTTAACACGGCTGTCGGCGATTAATATTAACTTCATTTCTGAGCCACATACGTAGAACTCATCTTCGTAGATGTATTTAGCTTAAAACTGACTGGTCATTCATTCAAATGGGTCAACTCATTTCACCTGCATTCGTTTGGCACGTTGTTGCCTGAATCACACAGCTATTTTTGAGAGTGAAATCACTGCAAAAATAGTGCACATTGGCTAAAAATCCAGTTCACTCTTTATTCCTCTGGTTAGTAATTAAAAGTAAATTAAAATTAAAGCAAATTAAAAGTGCT
>UZAN01042515.1:19467-31625 GCA_900618425.1 Echinostoma caproni | reverse complement strand
TTTCTCGTCAAAAATCCCAGAAGTGGGGTTTTTTTGCCCGTCTGTGCTATGCTCAGTATCCCTGAATGCTTTTATTGGTGAGTCATTTTTCTTACCACTTCTTAAGTTCACGTCTAACCTTCATACATATAGACTAGAGTTACTGCTTTGGGTTTCCTCTCACTTTGTGCTTTCTCACGTAACGTCGGAAAACCCGATTCATCCAATCTTTTCTTTTTTTTCTCCAGATCGGACAATTCATTCTTTGCCATCTTCGATGTTCGTCTGCCCAGGGAAAATGCCATTGCTTTGGTGAGTTTAAATGTTTCCCGGCTCTCACCGAAGACTATCATTGACTATCATTAAGGATAACACCTGAACAAACATGAATTGGCAATTTGGTTCAGCCAGGGCATGAGCTGGTTGGTGCAGTGGTAACGCAGACGCCTTCCATGCGATGGGTCCGGAGTTCAAATCCCGGACAGGACGGTGGATGTGCACTACTGATGAGCTCTAATAAGAGCGAAATTCGAGTCTAATGCTTCCGACTGTATGGTTGAATCGATGAGCTGAGGATTGCGTGAAGGTGAAGTCCGAAGGATAGTTAGTTAAATCAATCAAGGCTAATAAACACAAAACGGCACCAAAAGGTGTACTGTGAAACAGATAGAAAAACGCTGTTCTTGTTCTTTGGCTTTTCTGTAATTCTATTTTTCCCATCACTCTTCTTTTGTACTCCCTTCGTTTTCTCTATTAGTCGCGTTGGCACTGTGCATGTTCACAGCCCGTTGGTATATATACCGGTGCGTCAGTATCTCCGGACCTCCCCTCCGCCTAATTGATTAAATTTCAACAAGCCGAAGTCGATATTTTGGTTTTTAACCACAACGGATACTACTAGTATTAAAAACGAATGACAGATCTCCACTTTGGATTGGTTGGTTTGAAACTAGCGTTGATGAAACCGCTGCTTTGATATGTACACATATATATATATATATATAGCAGGCACCCATGATTCGCCAGTGTGCGGAATATCGCCGAGTTGCCTAGGCCAAAGCAAATCAAATTTTCCTTGGGGATGCAGAACCGGCGCGTTCGGTTAGCCACAGCCTGACTCTCAAGGTAACAGAGTGGTGTATGAAAACCACAGTTCGTCGGGGATCGGTGTCTAATTCAACGGACCGGGTTGAATGTTCAAGGTGTCTAATGTACCTCGATGGTCAATAGAGCCAGTGACTAAAGGCCACAAGCAGGAAGGTGTGTATGTCTGTGTGTGTGGTGTGGTGTGGTTCGTACACCTCTTCTTCGTTGGTTGGTTTGGAATCAGGGGGTTAATCAACTTCCGTAGGCGAACTGCCAGTGGTTTACCGATCCAGTTACAGTCTCGGATGTTAGGTTTTTGTTCCTTTAAACACCGCTACGTGAAGGCACTAAGTAGGGCTTCCTCAACCCAAGACACCGATCCCCGACCGTAGTGAGGCTTTCGAAGGTAAAGGTCAAAAACCGTAACACCCGAGTCTTCGCTCTCATTTTAGTTTTAAAAGTTAGACTGATTCTACCCACCACTTGTCTGTGTTAGACGACGTCTAATGAGGAACCGGCCGTTGTCCAGCCAGCCTGCGGTTGATCCTATGAAATCGACTCTTATCGGGCTTCTGTTCATAAACTTTTCCAGAATGCTTGTATCTTCGGTGTGTTAAAGACAACCCGTATAGTTTACACTTTACCATAGACCGTCTGTGGTCACCCGAACTGAACCGATCCCGGTTGGTAACCTTCATGGGATAAAGTTTACTGTAGTCAGCCGACGAAATTGTAATTCCTACTCACAACGATTTCAATCGTTGAACATGTTTGGTACTCCTGTCAGTGATTCTATTAGTAGCGTTCGTGTATTATTAACAATAATAATAATTTTTGTAAATTCGCTTTAGTTGAAGACAACAGTGCTGGTGTTAGGTGATGCAACGTGTCTTTTTTGCGCTCATATGCTCCGGCTCAGAACTTAAAAAGTCAAAAGGCTTACTTTGGATTAGACAGTACTTGTTTTCAATCTTTTCTGCTACGTACATTATTTAAAAAAAATTCAAAATGTGTGCTGGTGGTCCAATTGGGGCTGTCAGCTTTTGAATGTCATGGTGCCAGAAACATGTGCGATGAATGATTCCCTGTGGAACATTATTCCAGTATTTCTTTATTAAATCAGTGGGCTGCGTAATTGGTACCGTGTCCTCTATCGATTTACACATTGCTGCAGTTAGAACAAGAAACAAAGCTGAGAAATACTTTTTTGGTACAGAATAGTCTATTTCACTCGTAATCAACACACGGTGAATAAAGAAGATGAAGAATCAAGCACGTAACTGTCTTGGCCTGGGTAACCTGGTAACAGTCTTAACTCAGACGTGATATATATATATATATATATATATATATATATAATACCTGATCAATAACAGCTGGATAGAAACTCAGTTAGTCTAGCAGAAGCACTGTCCGAGGGATTGATCAAGGAATTTTCGTGGATGCATCACCATGGCCGGAGCTGAAACATGCCATTTTCTACAGTTGGCAACCTAATGCCAAGTATCTTCATTATTGTTTATACTCAAAAAGTTGCCGGTTCTTAAGGAGTTCTATAGGACCCTGCTGATTTCAGTTATGGTGTTTCCGCTGAATGAGCGATGATTGAAATTCGAAGAACTCTACTACTTCTTCCTTCCCTCAATCACCTTGACCACCAGCATTGTGTGCTACCCGTTTCGGCCTTCTGTCCAGATCGACCAGCCATCGGGAATACGGTCGCCAGAGTTATTTTGCGCCACAAGCACCCGGAAACTAAGGTTATCCGATTAACCCCGGGTGATTTTTGCATCTGTCATCTCTACTAAATTTAAAACACAGTAATGGTCGAGAACCAATCCACTGTCTAAAATCAAAACCCTGTTTGGATATCTTTATAACGGGGATAGTGAAGAACTTAAACCACTGGTTATTTGCCCTTAAACCAATGTTTTTGGGTTTGAAATGCGGAAGGCGGATTTCAGCGAATTTTAAAGATTTCTTCGACGTACGGAGTGGAACCCCGGGTGGCTTTCAAGACACGTAGTATGGGCCAACTTTTTTCCGATGATCTCATGCTAAAGCAAACTAAATAATAGAATACTTCATCCCCTCCTTTTTGTCATTGCCACTTTTTTAAAAATCGACTCATACGTTCATCCACACTACGAGTTTTAAATTTTTGCTTGGTTTATTTTGGAAAGAAATTGAGATTCCTTGTTGGATTCGAACTCACATGCGGATAGATGCAAGCTCACCGGATAACAATCATTAAACCAACCTTGTCCAAACGAAATTGAACTTATTGATAATAATCTTTCTGCAATAAATATTGATGTATAAGCTAGCGGATGGATCCCTGAAAACGAGCTTGCTTGTCAAGCTACTTTCCTTACAAAGGACACGAAAGTGTGGAAGTGTGAAATTTTATTGCCAGTTCAAGTGAATTCCCGATATCCTAACTCGCACTTGAACTTTGACCACTATACCGCACCGACGGATGGACTGAACTAAGATTGGGTAACCTGTTGCCGACATCTGTTGTTCTGGCAGCCGCAGTAATAATGACAGAACTGTCGTTTTCTTGTACTACGTGGAAACAAGGCCTGAAGAAATGCACAGAGCGATTAGGTAGAATCGGTGTCTCTCGTCTTCCAGGTTGGGGTTCAAAAGACTGTGCGACTGGCTGTTTGGAGACCCTGTAGGATATGGCAACTAACCGACAGCAGTGGTGTTCTTGTTGTCATTTCTTACCAGGTCAGAATGCTTGAAAGGTTATGTATGCACACTTGGATTGTGTACTCTGTGTGTTGACCATAGAGGTTCATTTTCTTTGCCTCCCTCCATTTAGGCCTAATCCCTCTCCATCTTGTACTTTATCACTTGATTTGTGTACATTGTGAGCTTGGCAATGATCAGTGAAGTTCGCTTCACCATATCTCGCTGAACGATGATAATGATGATGATGATGATGATGATGATAATGGCTACGTTCTCATACACTTCTTCCTCTACCCAGTGTAAAAATCTACCAGTGACTAATTTCGCATCCCAACCCATTTATTCTCATTTTAATTCAGCATGGACATTTATTGGAGCAGAGCATGGAATCGTTTTGGAGTCGCATTGCTGCCCGTGAACGACAATTGGATGCTTTGGGCGAATCCCAAACGGTTCTCGATCCCACTGGAAGTTCTTGTCGACCAATCCATTCTGCATCAGTCACTGTCGCACGTCGCCAAGCACCTCGTCCCGTCCCGGAAGTTTGCCTTCGTCCGTCGGCTATCTCGTTCTCGGTCTTAATGGCTTGGTTTACTCCGGAAACTGGTTCTTATTCCGGCGGATTCCTTCGTGCTCAATTTGCCTCACGTCAGGAAGCTTGCCTGATGTCACTTCATTCAACCGGATCGTCCAATGAAAAACACTTCTCCCCAACCGACTGGTTGGCCGAGGCTTGGGCTTCCGGGCTGTTGGAATCTCCTGGATTGGACATAATTGAAGAAGAAGATTTGGATAGGCTATTACAACTAGCCCACGAGCTGAGTGATGATCATTCATCTGCTCGCTCCTCCGATGCCGAGTTGATTGGTTTCCGCCTGACCTATGGGGAAGGATTTGATGTGAATCTGGTGCAAAACTTGAATGAAGCGTCTGATGAGTTGACGGATTCATTCGGTCCACCGGGCAAACGACCACGTGTGACCGGAGCCACTACGTCGTTGGCCACACGGGAGGAGTCCCCGATGGGTCAGAAAACTGTACTGAGTCCATCTTGGGTGTTGCTAATCAACTGTCTGTTGGAACACGGTCATCTAGCCCCATTAAAAGTGAGCTCGTTTTCCATTGGTCTCCAATGTGCACACAGATGGAGCCGTCCGCGTTTTTTTTTGTCAGCCTTTTTCCTCAGTAGTATTGTTTCAGAACGGCCCAAGTTTTTTTGATCTCATTAGAATGAAGCAAAGATCCTGAGTTCTTGTCACAATGCGTTCCAGCATTCTACATGAACTGTAAATAAACGAACAACCTATCTGTCCAACGCTACGCTCACCCTCTCACTGTCCAGTCAGCATATATTCTTTTTACCCACATCATTCACATTGTTCTCTGACGCATTGTCTTACTTGTCGTTCAGCCTGATCTCATATTAGTCTGGTCCGACGAGTGGGTCTTATGAGTTCCGATATCTCACTGAATTCTCCATTGTTCACTACTCTCTATCCCTCCCTATCGAAAATCGCTTATCCTCTTGGCTAGTTCACACTTCCACTGATGATGATAATGATTTTTTTCAGATCATTCTCCAAGACAACAATCGTTAATTTGTTCCAACTCACTTTCTGATAAATTCGGTGAACCTGAATTTGCTACCCAAATCGGCAGCTGCTCCACTGTCCGCAACTGAGAGATATTCTGAGAGTCTATCGAGTAGTATTTCTGAATCAAGTACGACCGCACATCATTCTGTCTCCATCATTTATTGTCCCGTTTGAATTCTCTCCTAAGCGGACCATCAAGTTTTTTCTCCTCTATGAATGTTTTTTTCGAATGAATATCAAACTCTAAGAACCTTGGTTTTTTGCTCTGTTTCACCATATTTCACTCCCGGAATATCATCCAAACAATGACTGCTCATTGTTCATAAGCTAAGCCTAGCTTTACACACTTCATGTTAGTATGTGACTTGAGGAACTGACGCAGATGCACTGTTCATATCCACATTCTGTCACGTGACATGTCGGGTTCCCAGTATACATAAGCATCATGGTTATTTTCTTCAATATAATCCCAAGTTTATGCTTTTAATTCAGTATCAGCTGTAATAATGCGACAAAGACCGAGTTTTATATATGGTTGTACGGGTTTGTTTCAACTGTGGCCCCTGTGAATACACCCGATGGGATCTACCGGTATTGTCCTATTTATTCTCTCTCTCAGTCACAACCCCAATTTGTTGCTTCTGAAACATGGAATTTGCCCCTTGTTTGTTCATCCTTTAATACGCATTAGTCGATTGAAAAATTAGCCAACGGTCATGGTCCTACCTCACCGGAGAACACACGTTTCCTCAAATACTGGTTTTGGCTCCGTTTTCAAAGACTTAAGACAATGTTTGATCAGCTGACCGAGCCACTGTTTAGTCCCAACCCCGATGGTGTTGATTCTACCGGATCGCGCAGTCTGCTCAATCTGGTCAAAGATTCCCTTGGTCTTGGTGCAACTGCCTATCAGGTATGTCATTACCCATTATACCTAACAGTTCTTTTACCTGCCTTCACTTGCTGCAGATTTATGTCATTTTTGTTGTTTATTGCGAATAACAGTTTCTAGATTCCTTTATTTAAACACCGTAATTCAGGTGTCTTGATTGAATCTGATTTTCATAGTTCACAAAAATGATTTTCGATGCAGTTTGTTGCGGACTGAGTAGAGCTTGCGAACTGTTAAAACTAACGCAACCACAAGTGAGGTTATTAACCTCCAATTACCATCAACTGTTTGTTCACTACCTCTGAATATAATCGTTTTTGTTCTCGAATTCCATTGTTCGTTCCTTTTCGCCAATAAACTTCCGCCGTTTTTTACTCCCTCCCTTCGTACAGATTCAACAATTGGCTGTCATCGGTAGATACTGGTTTGAGAAAAGTGCATCTGGACGCAGTCTGGACCGTACAAATATCTCGCAACATGACATGCTAATAGTTGTCGCGGTAGAGACCTATGCTCAATATACTCGTCTGGTCCTATTCCTTTGTCGCCTCGGATTGCTGCCTCAAGAATGCGTCTCGTCCACTGATTCTCCTTCCTTCCAGGACGAGTAAGTTGCACGTTGACAAAATATTGAAATTCGATTCTCGTAACTCCGGTGAACTCCATTTCACCTTTTCACAATTTGCTTGCAAATGATGGTGACATCATCAGTGCTTGTGAAGTGGCAGTGTTTTGCTTGTTCCCGTTCGATGCTGCAACTCAATGATCAAGTGGCGCAACAGAAAAGGTCACAACGTGACCTGAGAACGGACCAAAAGTGCAATCAGGACGGATGGACAAGCCCCACCTTCCTCCGCCCACCATCATCCCTTCGCACCAGTTCAATGGCGAACCGAGTTGAACATAGTGAGAACAAGGTAGAAAATAGTCGGTGAAGAAGAACACATATATAAACGAACGGGGACAAGGAGAACGCTGCCACTTCACAAGCACTGATGATGTCACCTCTGCCGGTTGAGGCGTTTGCAAACGAATTGCCAATTGCTCGGTGAACAGTTAGCAGATGATTTGGTGTATTGTGCTGGTCATTCCAGTTCGATAGGTTTCACTTATGCGCCGATCGCAGTTAATCGGATACCCAATGTCAAATGAAACGAATCCAAATTGCCCCAATGGAGTTAGCCACCCCAGAGGGTCGTAGTTGTTCGTACGCTTTTTCACGGCAGTCTTTATTTTTGAATCAACGATTTCCAGATGCATTTAATGAGAGAGAGGATGGGACGAATAAGGTTAAATGACTTGTTCAACACAGGACTTGGTGGACAATCCGAAATCATCAAATTAACCTCCACATTTTGACTTTGTATTGTACTATGCTGTGGTCTACGAAATGTGGCTACTTTGTATTGTACGCTAGCCAGATGTGGTATTCGGTAGAATCTACGATTTCGCACGTCGTTGTACAAGGACCTAGAGGGTCACGCTGGAGTAAAAACAGAACGGTACTGAGTACGCTGTTTTCTATCGTATTCCCAGGAATAAATATCTGAGGGATAAAATATTGAATAGCAGTGCGAACGTTTAGAATTGCACTTGGGTCACGTAGTCCAGCTGTACAGCCGCGGTTGAATCACTGTGTGCACTAACCTCGCTGACAGCCTCCAGGAAGCCTAATCATTCTTTAGCAGGAGATCTTGCGGAGAAGAAAAAGGCCTTCGAAATATGTAACAGTCTTCTCACATAGAATCACTTTACAGGCCATGCCCTTCGGAATCCTGTTTAACGACAAATGCTTGAATAAATCTTGTCTATTTGCATATAGTTTCAGCTAGTTTTCCTTTCTCAAATGCACTCGAGGATGCTCACTTTTGTAATGCAGTCCGCATAACAAATGTTTTACTTTTTCTCTGATTTTTAGCGATGACATAGTCGATCAGAGCATAACGAGGGACACCCTCCTGATGCCATACTCATCATCACATTTGGTGCGCGTGATCGGGGATTTACGTGAACGTGCGGGCCTGAATGGAGCAATCGCGGCGCCGCTGAGTGAAGCGCTACTGCACGCTTGCTTAGGTTGGTCATCCGTTCAGGCTGATGTTGATTCGGAACCTCTGCGCGTATGGCGGGAACAGGAACTAGTCGAGTCGAGGACTGGCTCACGGGCTCCGTGTTATCCACCCAGGCGACTGCAGTCATTATGTGCATTGTGGCAGTTGGGTGTACAAGAATCCAGCTGGGTGCGCCTACGTCTTGCTCTACTTGGCTTTATCTTATGCGATGCAACAGCTGCAAGCGCAGCTTCAAGTCGACTGGTGTTAGACTCAGCGGAAGCAACCAATCCGAACATGATTGCAGTACAGCTGGTAAGTCAGACCAATTGCCGTGTATCATTTATTGAATGGGCACTCTGTTGCACTATTGATTGAGGCAATGTAGCCAGACGATAGTTCAGTTCAGTCTATACAATCATGCAATTTCGTGCGGTGGTTTTGGTTGCCCATTGAGATGAAAGGATCGCAAGAAGGTTCGAAAAGTTGTAAAGAAACTGAGGTGCACGGGCTCCGTAGTCGAAGACACTGGATGTCTCGAACCATTTATTACAGTTATCCCGAGGTCCCCATCCTAGCTTTTCCCTTCACGCTTCGTTGTCTCTGTACACGAAATAACGAAGGTGTTGATAATCTAGAATCTTTATTTGTTTTCATTTTTATCAATACGTGACGGCTTGAAAATCGCAGATAATCATTTTGTGTCTCGTCTATTTCTCCATCCCATTCACTTGAACATCTTCGTCGTCCGTAGTGCCGCTATGTGTTGTCCTTGTTTGCGAGAGAATTCCCCACCATCCGTCCCGTATTACCTACTCTGTTCACTCTGTGGCTTTTGGATCGAGCCTGTTTCAAAGTGAGTTTTTTTCTCCATAGTGATTCCATTCACTAGTTTTGCTGTTGTGTAATTCCATGAAAAGAAAAAAACTGTCTTCATTCACATTGTGATTTAATGCCAATAAGGGAGCAGTGGTTTTCAAGCTTGTACCAATTTCGCATATTATCGCTTGTATTGTACTGACTTGTCTTATCCTATTCATCAGGTTATAGCCGCTGCCGACTTGGGTGTTTGGAGTGAGCGAGAGAGAGAGAGCTCAGTTCAATTCAATTTGTGCAACTGTGCACTTTTGTGCTCCGGTTTTGGTTGCTGCTTTTTTAGCTGCTGATTTAGATAAAGGGGTAGAACAAATATTGAAAAGTTAAAATTAGATTCTAAGAGAGAGAGAGAGAGAACAAAGTTTGCAGGCTAATTTAATGGAAACGCCAGGTTCTGGCGAGCACATGTTTGCTATGAATTCATTCTTAAACCTGAAAACTTCTGTGCTGGAAATAACACAGCGGAAGAGGAATTAGTCAAAGGATCAGCTGAAATCAGCAGTTGAGATCCGTCTCATGTGACATCATATTTCATACTTGTCTAAGTACGGACTGTCTCTCAAGCAAATCAGGGTGTAACAATGTTTCGAACAAATAAATTGATCCGTGATTTGCTCGTGGATGGAATACAGCCAGGTTGCCAGATCAATCCAGGTAAGTATTCTGAGGGAGCGGGGATTCGAAACCCGTGCCCCCAGTTAACCAATGCCCGACCCGCAAGGTAGTGTGGTGGTGTTTGAAAACTGCAACCCATTTTGAGGGGTGGGGTTCATTTCATTGTATCATACGCCCCTTCAATGTGGTCAAGCGCCCAAGGTGACCACTACCACAACCAGGTCGATGTGTGTGTGTGTGTGTGTGTGTGTGGTTCGCAAGCCTCTTGGTTGTTTTGGAATCAGGGTTTGGCCTACTCCTCTAGGTGAACAGCAAGTGTTTCACTGACCCGGTTACAGCTCCAGATATTGGGTTTTCGTCCTCACACTTTGTTGGAAAAACACTGTTATGAGAAGGCAGCGAAGAGGTTTTCCTCAGTAGATACGGTTTGGGCCGGTGACCAGCGCTACTATTAAGAAAATGTGGGTATGGTTTGTGTGTCTCTTCTTGTTTGGTTCGGTTTCTAATTCGATACGAAGCACTTGTTGCCACAATACACCAAGTAAATTCGCATAACAGGTGTTTGGTTGGCTGTTGCTTTTTAAATTAAGGTGCTCCGTGCACTAATCATAATCCCTTGAATTGGTCAGCAAACATTGGGTCAGTGGCTGTTCCGCCCGAAACTGATGCGAAATAGCGGAACGCGACCCGACCAAATTAGCTCATTTCTCATACAGGTGTTAAAGATAAATCGAAACGGAAAAATACATTGCCTCATTCACCATTCATGTGTATTGCATATTTGCTACTCTCTGTAGGAAGCACAATCAACGCAACTGAAAGCCTACGTAGTTGGCACTCAGAGCAACCCATGGAGCAACCTGCGTCTGGTCAGCCTCTTCCCGAATCAGTTCACTGTCCTTCAGGATTATCTCTGTCAGAGTAAACAATCTGACTTATACATCAAGTTCGCTCCGATTCCACGGGATCCACAATCCAATCGTCATCCGCTCCGAGATGAACGACAACAAGAGCTAAACGATCTACGTCCCGTGGGCGCGCCTTTTCTCAAACTGACTCAATTTCGTCGTGCTGCTCAGAAATTCTACACACTAAAAGAATCACTCGCGACTGATGAGACTGTGCTGGAGAAAACCGAGAACTCGTTACGGGAATTGTTTATCCAGTTCTCGGAATCTTGTAGACGAGGTAAGCCAATTGATAATGTCCCTTCCTCACTTCAACTACTGCACGTGTTGTTCGCACTAACCGTCTCCGTATTGTGTGTATAGGGAAAATTGACTAGTCACTCCTACCGGGACAGGTAACGCCCACGGGTTTTGACTTGCATCATGCTGTACCTGTCCTCCGTGCCACCCGGCTTCGGAATAACTGTTGCTGTGAAGTCGTTTTATTGCAAGAGATCGTGCACGAACTATCAAGAAGATAAACTGTCTTCTTCTATGATCACATTTTATTTGATCCCACATCTCTCCGATCTCAGTGAATCCAATCCATATCAGTTTTCCGTCTTTTCTCTTTCCGCCCAAATTTATGACACCAATGAACCCTAGTTGTTCTACTCCCTAGCTGAAGTACTCATCCATAAAGCTCCACTGAACACACAAACAAAAACATAACTCCATACTCCATCGGCCATCGCGCAGAATAATCAAGACCGAGCTGCTCATTGCATCAAGTGAGGTGGGTGGTAACAAGTGGGCTACTACTCAGATATCCCAACCTTTGTTAAACGCTAGCTTTCTTACCCAACCTTTGTCTTTTACCCCTTCTTCCGACCCATAACATACCATCGGCTAACTTGTTGGACACCCGTCAAAGTTCCTAGTATTATAAGCCATCTGAGTGCACCGGGTCTCCCCTCGAGGTAGTTGTGTTCGGACTAGACGTTCGAAGGACACGAGCGACTCTTCCTTAACCCCCCAACGATAACACGGAGAGAGGGGACACAGCTTGAGAAAACAGTCAGTGTATATTTTTTGATTAGATATGGACACGCAAAATATAGAGAATAAATCACGCATACGAGAACGGCGCAGTGATGCATCAGTCAATCAGATTGCTTCCATGACATATCGATTGATCGATTAGACAAACATTAACTGATTCGTTCCCATCGGACTCAGCTTGTCTGGCGCGTTGCGATCGTGTGTGTAGCCTGACTCGGAGGCGTGCGCGATCGGACAGGTTGCTTAAGCTCCGTCCTAACAGAGGTATTTCCTCAGTACTTCAGGAGATGATGAAGCCCGCCCACTGGGACAGCGTGGAGTAGGAATCGTACTAAATCGTACTAAACGGTAAAACTGAAGCCTCATTGATTGATTGGATACCCGTCAATAGTCTTTTGTGCGCAATAAATTTCCA
>UZAN01042514.1:30275-47808 GCA_900618425.1 Echinostoma caproni | reverse complement strand
CAAGATTGGCCCGGGCCACACATCGTCCTGTGCAAACTGAACTGAACTGAACTTAACTGAACTAAGTTTGAATGTTGCAATTGAATTTTTATTTCTTTGACCTTGAAACTTTGTGAAATACAAAAATGAAATGTTTTTTCGGAATGATTTTGTTCATGTTCGATTTCGCGAGCTGCAGTCATAGAACATGTGAGTTACGCAATTGTGCAGTTCTCTACAAACCTTACGAATGACAGATATCAAATAATGCAAGAATCATATAATTTTTCGGGGTTTTCAGGCCACTCGGTTTATGACTAAATTTATAAATGTAGTCATCAAATGGTTACCTAATTAAGTAAGCATTTGATTCCTTAAATTTGGTCATTTATTATTATTTCAGTTAGCACTTCAGCAAGGCTTAATGAAAAAGCTTTTTTGCCAATTATCATTGCTTCACCTCTACAATAATTTACATTAATCGACAAAGGTGTGGCTGCTTTATTGGACAGAAACTCAGGAGCTTATCGTAGACGTCTTTGCATTTGATTTCGTCAGACAGCGCATCGCAGTCTTCTTCGCTGTCGGTATGTTGCCGAACACAGACAGACGAAATTTTCGGCTGCAGTGTCGCATGCACTTGGGTGCGAAGTTCGCTAATTATCCTCGTCTGTCGATCGACGGTCTGTTAAAATCTATTCAAGTGTTCAACTGTAAATTCAGACAAACCAAACTAATGTAATAGTCTTCACTTACGGACCAAACCAAGATCGCGTTCGTGTTGCATTCGTGTTGTGCGATCGAAGTGCGGTGACCTGTATTAAATTTTGAAACAGTTGTTAATTTTGCCCACCTTTCGTGTTGGATTTTTGTCCTTGTAGATTGTGATGATGAGTGAGATTTATCTGAATCAACCCCCTCTATTGGTGAGCTAATTTCGATGAGCATGTGTAGTAAATAACTTACCTTGAGGTTTGACAATGTAACCCAGATGTATTTACATTTAGATCCGATGATCAAAATGATACATAAAATGATTGAAATAAATAAACTTACGTTGTCGGTAGTGTACAATTTTCTTTTCCGCCCCCTCACTCTGATAATGTATTGTTACCAATTCTGGAGGGGAATGCGTCAGCTCTGCTGTCTGCGTACATCATGGTAGGTGTTTTGTTAAGAATTGGTGAAAGCGGACCCCGTGGTGGAGTTGGATATGCTACAGTTCGCGAGTAGGAAGGCTGAACTGGCCTCGCGTTGGGCCAGTCCATCTCAAAGTTGGATAGGATTACCGGAGCCCCGTTGACAATCTATTTGCATTAATCAATGGTACTGACACTTGACGTTTGGTTTTAGAAACCGTTGGTTCAGTGGTATCGATGATGGTACCGCTGTTTCGCCTTGGTAACGCTCCTCATAATGAAGCTCTTTTAGATAGTTATCTACGATATAGAGCATGTTAAAAATGTAAACTGGCCAGTCGTTCTTAGTACGTGCACTTTGTGCACCGTGGCCTCCGGTGAGAGGTCCTCTCCGGCTTCCAGAAGTTTATGGATCTTTATAGTTGGTAATTGGCCCGGTTTGGGCCACCTAACCGTATTCTCTGAGGTAAACCAAATTTGGTTCACAGTGGCGATGGACCCGTCGGCAAACTCTACGAATGAATATATCTAAAATAAAATACCAATTGAGAGCATTCACATCCATCAACGTATAATGGTTTCATTGCAGAGTGAAAGTAACCCGCCACAGATTTACAAAAATTAACATATTTGAGTTATTTATTTATTAACATTCTCGTCAGCTGTGATATCTAAATGGTAATATTAATTAAATATCATGAATAAGAGGATCATATCTTCTATTCACAAATGTATGTAGGATCGGATAGAACGCGAAGCTTCCTTTGTGTCTCATAGCAAAGCATTTGCTGTTGACATCCGTCTTCAAAACGTTTTCGACAATACTTGGCCGATCACAACGGCAAATAAATAAATCTGAAGACGAAATGCACACTTCAAAGAAATTCGAATTCACCTCGAATAATCGAACAATCAGCTTATTTCCTTTGTCCGCCGTGACAAAGCACGGTCATCCATTGACCATTGTGGCGTTATCCGGCTCTTTTGTGGACAAATGAAATTGGAATCCTAAGTTTGGTATTGGTGAAACTGAATGAGATCTCAGCTGATATGCTTCCACTAATGGGAAATCGACGAGTAATAATGCAATGGGTGTCATCAACCGGCTCAATTGCTGATAATGTAAGGTTAATGGCCCGCTCACACACGTCGAAATATTTGCGAGGCAGGCATAGTCGGTGATTGTTCCATTTGTCGCAACTGCCCCATGTAAGACTCAAACAGGAAAGCTGAATAATTATCCAGCGATCCCCTCAGTCTCGCATCGTCCACCAAATGGCGCAAACAATGAACATTGTACACCAATTCATCCTCGCCGTAAAATGCTGCAAACTGCTTTATCAGACGGATGATCATGTCTTGAACGAAGTCAAAGTCAAAGTTTTATTATGGGAATAGCTTACAAGGTGGTGCTTCTCTTGTCCCATAGGATATTTACGCAGATAAATCGTTACACATCGAAAAATGAGTCACATAGAGTTCCGGATAGGAGATAATAGAGAATGTAGGCTACAGTGAATTTTTGTTTGCTTTTAGTGGTGTAAGAATGTGAGGTGTGCCAAGGTTTCGTCGAGTCTCTGCTTGAAACATTCAATAGTGGGTGCACAAACGACATGAGATGGAAGGGCGTTCCAAGATCTGCATACTGTGACAGCAAACGAATATCGCCGGCAATTCAGTCAACACTTGGGAATCAGTAGTTTGAAACGGTGCCCCCTTAGGTGTACATTTTTCGATGACATGAGAAGCGATCGACACGGATGGTTTGGGTTCTTCAGTATTTGATACGTCAAAATCAAGTCTCCTCGAGTTCGGCGGTACTGAGCAGAATATAGTCCCAATGATCGCAATCTCTCCTCGTATGTCAGGTAATGGAATCCATTGACCATCTTGGTGGCCATCCTTTGTGGACGCTCAAGCATCTTGCGATCACGTTGAAGCCATGGACTCCAAGCTTCAATGGCGTACTGTGTATAGGGTCGAATGTACGCTGATAGCAAACGTGGGAATAGTGATGATTCAAACCGGCCAAAGACTCGCCGAAGTAAGTCGACATTGTTCATAGCAGCAAACGAAGCCTTAGCACAGTTGTTGAAGCAGCTTAAATCCTCCTGNCGATAACATGAGAAGCGATCGACACGGATGGTTTGGGTTCTTCAGTATTTGATACGTCAAAATCAAGTCTCCTCGAGTTCGGCGGTACTGAGCAGAATATAGTCCCAATGATCGCAATCTCTCCTCGTATGTCAGGTAATGGAATCCATTGACCATCTTGGTGGCCATCCTTTGTGGACGCTCAAGCATCTTGCGATCAATTTGAAGCCATGGACTCCAAGCTTCAATGGCGTACTCTGTATAGGGTCGAACGTACGCTGATAGCAAACGTGGGAATAGTGATGATTCAAACTAGTCAAAGACTCGGCCTAGTAAGTGCAAACTCCCGGATGACACAGTATGTACATACAGATAGAAAAGTTCAAAAAGTTCTCATACTATGTATCATTCAGGATACTACACAGCACTACGGGTCCAAGATACAATAAAAATTGTCTGAATTCCGAGGCTTTCCATCTTTCGAATTCATCAAACCCACGATATTTACGTTGGAAGTTGGTTGATAGACAACTTCGATTTTCATCCAGGTGATCTGATAGCACTAATTCTGATTCTGTTGTTCGTTGAGTCCATCCTCCGTAGGTTCAGTAAACGTTTGTGAAAACCGAGGCAAACAAGGTGCATGTATTACAGAGGGAAAACAGTCACCATGTTTACTGTTAGACGTTTCAATGGAGATTCACCAACATGGTGAGTCACAGTCCGACTCGAACGGAAATCTTCATCAGTTCTCCGTTCATGTTCCAACATTGGAAATATAACTTTGGTGCCATTATGGACACCCGTGGCTGTGCATCGCTCACACGAACTATATCCGCTGTGGCACTTCGTTTGACACACCAACGCTCGCGCAAGTGCATCGCAAATGATGCAGTCTAACGTAATGTGTACGATTATTCCAGATGAGTCCAAACAGATGCCATCGGCAAGAGCTGTTTGCAGTTCGTTCACTAGAGGTGACAAATAGTCCATCACATTACGTGGTCTGCTGTACCCGCAGTAAACACCAATGACCAACACGGCTGTTAGAGGCTTCCTGATCCTTCCCATTATGGGCCACAGTTGCAGACGTAAACTTCGAAATACAGTGATTCTGTCTATGGCTAATTGCATTTTCAATCTGATGCCAGAGTACAAGCATCGATCAGACAAAGCTCGATCAAGGGTCTCTCTCAAACCAGAATGGATATATTTGCCACCCCCATGCGGATGACGTTTGAATGACGGGGCGTTTGTAGCGGGGTACGATAGTGATTGGGTAACGTAGGATGGTGGTCACGCAGATAGTGGAGCATCTTGTTCTTAGCACTGGCTGTTAACTTGCATTCCAGAGCTATCAGTCGACATGTCTCCAGAATAGTTCGACCAGTGCATTTGTATTCACGCGTTACAACTATGAAAAATAAAGGACAGAATATTTTAGCACATACCAGCTTCAGAACGATTTTATAATTCTTTGATGCCAGTAGACGAACGGGAATGAAGATTTGTGGATACTTACAATGGGAAGCAGCTTGGCAAATCTACTTGTTGAATGTTAAGCTCCATTAGCGGATATTGATGGTACTTCATTTTGATTACTGTTGCAATTCATTTCCTGACCCGTAACAAAGGGAGTTGAGTAAGCCTATTAAAAAGTTTAGATTACATGTTTCCGAATTTTCGTGATTGTAACGATTTTTGTTTTGGTTATCAGGTTCTTCAGGCGTTAGGGTTGGACATGGTCTATTTGACAATGCACGCAATTTGCGATAAAGAATGTATCTGCTTGTACCACGGGGCATGGTTCCAGAAGCGACGAATAACGGCAAGTGAACAATAATATCAGAATACCAAACTGAGCGCAGAAATTAAAGGTCAATTAAAATAAAAGGAAAAGATAGTCTATGAAGTGAAATTTGAAGCAAAGAATATATCACTAATGAGATAATAATAATTTACCATTTAAATATGCACAACTGAATTGGGGAAAAGATAAGCTTTGGAAAAAAACGCGAAATTCGGAGTGATATTAGAGCAAAAAACGCTCTGGTGTGTTGGCAGGGAAGCCAAACTTAAATAATTTATCTGGAACTTAAAATTTCAAGCTCCACACCAAGACGTTTAATTTTGATTTTAATAAATTAAATTCCTGTACATATGTATGGGAGGCGCGAAATTGCTCTGGCGCAGCATATATGCTGCAATACTGATCAACTGAATAATTACCACTATAGTTGTAATTATTCTGTTTTATATAACGGTAAACGATAGTAGTTTTCTACAGTAGCAAACAATTGTTTGCTTTAAAGCACTAACAGAATGACGAATGCATTTAAACAAATTTATTTGATGGCTAAAGGTTACGGACAATTTCTCATGGACTGACTGCACACATATATGAATATTAACGGAATTCAATCAATATATACATCAATTTGTAGGAAACAATAGGCAAATATCACGTATTTTCTTCGAAAAAGGTGTTTCAATAAGATTGCATTAATCAGCGAGTTTATTAGGACTGGCACCACAATTCGACTTCTCTTGGCAATTTATTGAGTTAATTTAATTTTTTCTACCATTTAGAGACGGCTATAAGCTCGAATACTCGTTTACAACAGGGAGTCTCGTGGGGTTACACTCAGGGAAACCTGAGCGGCCCCCTGTGCTGCCTCATAGTTTGTGCTTCCTAGTTTGCATGAACTATTTATTGTATTGATGAATGAATTCATTTTGGAATATAGTTCTTTAATAAATCGATTTTATTTTTCGAATTTACTTTCCTATTCGTCGAAGCGTTAAGCTTTCCGGGGTCCAGCGTGCGTTTATTCCCGAACAGCACGACAGTCATCGTTGAGTCACTCCTGTGTCACCTCGCAGTCACCTGAGAGTCACCGTTTCGTACCCTTTTGAACAAGGTCGGTAACTGTGGGAAAAAAGTAGAACCGATCCCTATTTTTCAAAAATCCATTTATAACAATTATCACTCTTAAATGAACTCCACTTACTAATAATGAATTGCTGCAGCTTCTCTTTTTTTCCAAAATAAAATCTCGGCCTATTAAAATGCAAAAAGTATGCTAATCATAAAATTCTTCCCTTGATTACAAGTAAATAAGCCTAAACGCACTCAATGCACCTACTACTACGTTCAATTTAGAGCGTAAAATACTTTCCAAACGGAAAAAGCCCATACACGCTGTTCGCCAAAGGTTACTACCAACAGCAGTAGCTATTTTTTCTGTAATGCAGCCGAATTCTAATTATTACGGGACCTGTCTCCGGCACTACCGCCATACGTTCCAAAACTCTCAAATTCCTAATATCCACGATTATTTCCTGCGAGCTACTGTCTTCTAATATCGGAAAGTTGTTTACAACGACCTAGAAAACGATCGCACGGATGCTTTCTCTATGGAGCCTACCGTTCCCGTTAGTTTCAACGTCCTAATCAATGCACAATCTGTCTCAAACGCGTTCGAAATAAAACTGCACGGATAACGGTACAAACATTTATTCACCAAAGTAATATCAAATATGTGCAAGTCCGGGTTTGTAGCTCTTTTTGCCAAATTATCATCTGAAAGTGAAAGAAAATAAAAACGGTATAGGGTACGTTTAGATTTATAACCATGATAATGTAATACAATATAATGCGAGAATTGTCGCATTTACTCGACTTTACGATATGGATGATATGTATTGTTGATATATGTCGTATTATGTATACATTATTTTGTTGAATATTAGTTTTTTTTCTGGGGAAAATTTTTCAACAGAAAGGAGCTTGTGAAGTGTCTGTGGTACATTCGTCTTTTTTGCGAAATTTATCCGGCAAATTCACGAGGCAGGACGCGAAAGATGGCGCGCTTTGAGTTTTGTAACAGGGTGACAATTGGTTAACCCAAGGTAAATGTTTACCAACGAATAATCCATTTATGTGAGTTCAACGAACGTAGAGCTAATCATGTTTACTGGTACAATATATGCCGATGAAAATCTATTTATCCAGGAGTACGCTCTCAGATGCAATCCTACGTACTCCGTGCTTTTCTACGGGGTTTTGAAGACGGTCAGACTGAGATGGAAACGAGACATCGTAGTATTTAAGCGGTAATAATAACAGACCACGGTCACTTCATGCACACGATACCAGCAAATAAGCGTAGAGGTAAATGAAAACAGTAAAATTAAAAACATTTTACCTTAAGAGGACAAAAAATGGGTTATGTTGTAAGAAGAAAAACTACAAAAAATACCTACATAATGTAAGGTTTGATTTAACATAGAGCTTTAAGAGTTACCTGTGGTTATTCCCCTATCAGTAAATAACGCTTAGATAATAATAATACGCGACAGCAATTCAGTTTATGCTTGATGCCGATCACAATTGTTTCTCTGAGGAATTTTTTCTGAGATTTCATTCCAGCCGTTCAACACAGTTTATGAGGAAATGCCAGCAACTTACCAGCTGGGATCACAACTTTACCAATATTACTGAGTGTCCACGTAATACCACGGTGTCAATGATAGTAAAAACCGAAGCAATTTACTTTTATGCTCTTTATACACTTAAAATACTCAAGCAGGTCACTCCTCAGGTCTATCCTTTTGGAGGAGAACAGGTTTAGACTATAAAGCCTAGTATGGTAGTCTTGGGCGCGAAGTTGGAGAAAGCACTACGTGGTTTAGTTCGGTTCAGTTTGTACAACCATTAACCATGCACTTCAGTGTACCGGTTTTAGTTGCCGTCTTTTGGTTGCCCATTTGGCTGAACAGAAGGAGAAAGACATGAAAGTGGAAATGTAAAGAAAATGGAGAATTTCAGTGGACTAAGCTTGCAACCTCGTAGACCTGCGTTGCACTGCCTCCAGAATTTTCAGGTTGCGCTTCAGGTTTGGCTGTCATGCTTGAATGGAACATTGTAAGTGTGGTTTCACGTACACCTTGTAGAGAGGCAGCATTACGTTTGCGTCTAGCAAAATTATAGTCCTCAGTAGCTGATATCATGCTTTATTGAATTTATGAGCCGCAAATAAGTGCTGCCTTCCACCTTGGAATTGATTGAGGTCTGAATTTCGAACTTATTATTGCGGAACTTATTGGATTTCTACAGGGTTTTCCGTGTTAATCCTCTACATCAGGCCTACGCTGTTCGTCTCTAATAGCTGTTTTACACGTTAAAATTTAACCTCCAGTCTTCATTTAAACACATAACGGTACACAACTTTCTCTTAGTGGCCTGGCTTGAGGGTGATTCCACTGGTTTTAAGTTATCAGAGAACGTGAATGGCTGGCTTTGAAGCCTAGTCAGGAGGTCGTTAATTTACACTAAGAAAACCAGACGGCCCCAAAATGAATATTGTGGAAATTCATTTACTACCCGACCCTCCATCCATTCGGATTATTCCATATTCACTTGAAAGCCCTCCTATTAGTTATTCTTCCGTTTATACAAGTAATCTCAAATCCATTTATAAGGCCTAAAACTTCAGTGTCACAAAACTGTGGAACACAGAGCTGAGCAATTTTTGGGGGTCTAGGTATCAGACTTCTGCCTTAATCATTCTATCTCTCCTTTTCTAAATTTCATCTAGGAGTATTAGGAGGTTTATAAGGAAGGATAAATTTCTTGCAAATCCGTGCTGCATTGCTAACGACAGTTTGTGAGGAGTAAAATGAGCTACCACCTTGTCCCTCAGTCATCTATCCAGCATCTTGAATGGCAAAGACGCCAGTCTAATTGGCCTGAAGTTTGCCGCCTTATTGTTGTCCCTATACTTATGCATGCAGACAACGAACACAACCTTTTACTCATCTGAGAGCCGTTTTGACCGTACAAATTCAAATATGGCTGCCAAAGTTGCTGTAATTACCTCAATCAATGATTTTAGGAGATCTGGGAAAATATCGTCCAGTCACACCGATTTCTTAAAATATCGAAATTACTCCGCTACTTCTGATTCTTTAGAGTTTATTAATTAATATTTATACAAATTCTTTAAAAGATTGACGTAAATAAAACAATATTGTTTCATTTTATGGAAGAAAATAAGATTCTTCAATTGAGCCTCCAGCGATGTGAACTTATCCAAAATATTGTTCGGGGTTTGAAATGCAGAAAATTGGTAAAATATATGCTCCTTCAGGACAGTCTCTGCTTTTCCAACAACGTTTTCTATAAACTTCACTGTAATTTTAGAACTGACCGTAATATATCATCAGATCTTGCAAACTGAGTTACTTTTGAAAATTGATTGATGAAAAAAGCTAGTATTGTTTGTGAAATTCTGTTATTTGTGTCGATTACTTTAATTATAACATTCAAATACTGGCTACCTTTCGAGGAGTCATAAAGTTGACTGATGAGGCGTTTATCGACTGACTTCAACAATCGCACTCATTCCACTGAAATTGTTCCCTTTTGAAATAAGTTAGATTTCAACTTTTACGCAATGCTTGACACGCATTTTTATTGTTGTCTGTCGTGAGCCGAAAAGAATGTTTATGGGCCTCGTTTCCTAATACTATATTATACACAGGAGTTTCCTTTCTTGGTAATGTTGGATTTTCAGTACCTTTCTATGAGGATTGGCCCTTTCTGGATGTTTAATTCAAATAACGGACCGGAATGCTAATTTTACTGTACGATTTCCACTGATAATCGTAATCTACAACGTTTGTTGAGGCAGAGGAAAATCTCTTGTACAAGTAACATTGCTACCAGATAGATATATGAGCTCCCATTTGAGTTGCATGCAGCAATTCTTGAAGCAAATTGTCAAATTTCTTGTTGAAGAATTTGTCGTTAAACTTGTCTATTCATCCAGCCAAAAGCGCCTTCCAAAATTGGGTTTTCTCCGCACAAGCCAGTAACACAACGGAAGTTCAATCATCAAAAGCTTCACTATTTTGAGCTTATGGCCTAGTGTTTGGTGTTTGCACGCGGGAGGGGAAAGCAAGTCTTTAACTTTGTGCTCATAACATCACGGGGGAAAAGTCTCATGCAGATGATGTCACCACAAGCTCATCTGTATACCCAATGAACAATATAGTAGTGGCTAACCTATGCACATAAATGAGTATTTGGTGGGATCAAACTAAATTAGTTAGGTCCTTGTTTAGAGGGGACGTAAAGTGATGCCACTGAATCACTCTCCAAAAGGCGAGGTATTTGGCATGAAACAGACAACTGAAGTCAAAAATGCCAAAATACCGCTGATAAAAAAAGAGAAACTGTAGTATTCTCGGCGCTGAACACCTAGAAACCCTGTTGAAAACAGATATTAAAGAGTAAAGTGCTCCTAAAACCTTGAATAAAATACTTCGTATTTTAAGAAATCTTCAAGGAAAGAGAGCAAAGAAGACTTGATGTCCAGAGTTGGATGATAGACAGATTTACATTTTGTGTGATCCGTGAAGCGCTTGACAGCGTATTAAGATGCGAATCATTTCAGTATTTGAGTTTATCACTGCTCGGTCTTACTCAACGGTGCACTGATGGATATAATGGATATTGCTGTGAGCAGCGTCAGAAATAGTATACAATTGTGCTTGGACGGGGGCTAGTTTGAAATGGCATCCAACTTGAGATAACGTAGCGTCTAGTCTAATGTCTTATCATGCACTGTAGTTCAGGAAAAAATATTTTCGGAGTGGACATCAAAAAGTTTACTGATCTATTTCTCGCTATGTAAAATAAACCGACAGTGATGCAGCGAAGCAGTCCAAATCAAATGAATTTCACGAATATTTGGAGAATAAGGTATCTCTTCTGGAATGGTTAAACTTTTCTGATCTAGAGAAAGAAACCTTGGTTAATAATATCGTATTTAAAGTGAAATATTTGGACCATAAATAAAAACTTATTAATTTCAGTTACTAAAAACCTTATATTCCACGCTAATGAAGCAAAGGGGGTGGTAATTGACTCCAGCTTGTTTATCACCACATCTTGAAAGCGGAACTACTCACGTCAACCTTCAGTCTAACGAAATTCGCCATGGAAACGGATTAAAATGTTTGGTAAGTGGCACTAAGACGATTGCAGCTAGTGCCCTAGCACCAAGGGTCAGATGCCATCCTGGTTATTGAATTGATGTCGTAAAAACATTCAGTGTCATTGTGACCTCAGCTTCAAAGTGGGAAAGAGTTATTATCCCAATACCAGATATTTGGTGTGGGGGGGGGGGCGACGTAATGGAAGTGAGTTGTGGTACTAAGTTCAACGTATTCAAGCTTGCACACACAGACGCATAGTGACGAGCTCCGGCATTTACCTTCACAATAAACTTGAATTAGTAACGAGACCATTTTCCTTGTAACATGGTGGGCAGATCTAAAATTGCTTAGATGGGCAAACAGGCACTTTGGTAAAGAGGCGGAATCGGTGGACAATCTCTCTTCATAAGTATGAAGTTGAACGAAGGCGGCTGTCGAATGCTGATCTCTGATGCCTTCGTATATATCTTATTTGTCGTTAATATTTTATAATGCTGCTATCTTCAAAGAATACTTAGGAAATCGTGATCAAATCCGATTGGCCTCTTGGTGCGAGACTGTTTTTTGTGTACGAGGGCAAACAGCCGCGCCAGACAAATGAGACCATTCGCGGTGGTGCTTAACGAACCTTCGAAGTCATATAAATTCTACGGCTCTCATATCAATATCGGGGCTGCAGTTCGCTTCTCATTGAACCAAATGACCTGCGCATTACCACAGTATGACGGCTCATGCGGCTCAAGAGTAATGAATTTCCAGCAAATGATCAATACTAAATAACCATTAGCATCTAGAGGCTTACAAATTAAAAAAACATAATAGGCACAACAAGTCAAAATTAAATCCGGAGTGAAAAACCAATCACCTAAACAACGAATGGTCCCGTGAAAATACTGATTTTATGCAAGATCGCAAGCCGTAAAATAAAGCTGGCACGAGGAAAAGTCGACACTAAATGAAACAGTCTGAGATCCAGTCAGTTCGGACTGAGTTATTGTAACCGAGGTCTATACAGTTACTACACTTAGCCCCACGTCTCATAGACTCCAATTTTAGTAGCAACTTCAACACAGAATTTATTTATGCCACACCTAGCACAGTATACGTATACCTATTCTGGAAAAGTTTAGCAGTACAACAAATACTCACTAAGTATCTATCGATTGCCAAAAATGTCTTGAGGATTCGCCAACAGCTCCTCGAGAATGCAGACAAATACACCGGTTCTCTCTTCGTTGAGGTTTGATCTGATCTGAAAACTGCGTACCGCTAAACCTTTTCCCCTCTACTTCGTTTATCTTGAAGTGATGCAATACTTCTACGACATCAAACGACGAAATGCGCCATCATTGTAGTTTTACGATTTATTACCATTTACTATGGCGTTGTCGTTCCTGTACCTCAAAATCTGGTTTGAAAACGACAAATGAACGAAATTAGAAACTTCACGAAATTTGGATGAAGTATTCACACACACACAAACACATGCATACGCACACACACACACACACACACACTAATATACACAAATTGGGGGATGGAGAAACACTGTCAAAAGATATTTGTGCAGTTTTCAAAATGGGCGAAATAAATGGCACACAAAATCAACTTTAACTAAATAAATCCCTGGTGATTATCACAATTATCCGAGAGACGATCACTCAACTGTGCATCGTCCATCATGAAAAATTCTTTACACGGAAAGACCCCGATTATTGAAATACCAGTGTCATCTAGGCATCCAACAGTGTCCACTGTGTCCACAAATTTGAATTATATAAATTGCAAACTGCTTGCAAAGCAGAGGCATGGTTGGAGGTCTTACAAGATGACGAAGTAAAACTGAAGAATCAAAGCTTTGAAAGTCTGCGAATAAATAAAAAATAGACGAACATTATGTATGCATTCCTGGACTGTTCGACATCACAATTTTCACTAATAAGTTCATTCTATTTAGGAAAACTACATTGGTTATAACGCAAAATCTGAATCTAATTTAGAAGACGAAATTTAGAAGTAAAATTAACATTCCGTGAAATATTCCCCTCAATATACACGGACAAGGAGGAGGAGCAAAGAGAGTTTCTTTCAATCTATCGCTTCAAGTATTTAATTACATTGTTTCCTAATTGAATGGACTATTAAATGACCTAAGCTGGTGTTAGACCAATCTATGTGCAAAATGTTTATTTGAAAATAAGCTGTGAGAAATGGATGGGGAAATGCAGAAACAAAATGTGTAAACTGCATACGATAAAAAGGGCGTTAATAGAGAATGAAGAAAATAGTTGTTAAAACGGGGAACAAAATGCCAGTTGATCAGAGGGAGTGCAGAATGAGAGAGCCACATTCACCAGGAAATATGTGATAAAAATTGTTATGGCAGCATTACTTGCATCAAGTTACATTACTTGCACAACTGTGGCTTTATAATCCTTATTGTTACGTTTTCCACAGTTGTTACAGTCTTCTTACTCGATCCTTAAGGGTACTTTTTGGATGCTGGGAAGAAATGTGTAAACGCTGTCCACTGTCAATTGAACTGTTTAAGTTCTTCACTGATCCGTTTCGGAGGGTGACAAGACAACACTTTAATACACTTAAAGACAAACGTCTCGTTGTGTGTACGATATAACATGAACTACAAGTGCACGTAAACTGATATAAAACAATTGACTGAGACCGATGTTGAACAGTTAGTAGCTTGACCTTTGATGTACTTCTCAAGTGCAATGTAGGAAAGTAGCTCGAAACACATTTTGAACTATCTCCTCTGAATGGAACATTCATGAACATCGTTCTAGCTAACTGCGGTTTCACAGTAGTAAAAACCTTCTTCGGCTTGTCGTCTTCAGTCTCTGGACTATAAACTCTCTTCCCCAGTAGAGTGGACTGCTCACTAGATTTCATTTGTATTTTAACTGGAACAAAACAAAAAGGTGTGTGTATTACTCTCGTGAGTTTACGGAATATCCTCCTCTCGTTATGACCATCCTTCATTCGGCAAAACCCTACATTCAGAAAAGCGAGGAGATTATCTTTTCATACTTCCACCTTAAATCGCATAAATTGGATGGGTTTTGTTTAATGCTTGGAGTACGTTAATAATGCATCGTTCATAGATCTTGCGTATGAACTTAGACTGTCGATTGTGTCTTCTAATGAACCACTTTCAAGGTTGACGGAAAACATAGATGCCGGGGGGTAATTTCGGAGTCGAAACATCTTTCTGTCTACAGTATTTTTAATTTTACAAAACATTCATGTTCCGATTTAATCTTGATATTTGTTTCATTAGCTTTAGCAACTGGTATTCCGATCTGAATTTCGTTTTCGATTACGTGTTGACAAGTAAAACCGAACGTCTGTAATAATGGGACATTTTTATACGAAGGTTCTGCATCAAATGAGAGCATGGTCTTATGCGATACGCTTTTTTATTGATATGGTCAAAAACAGATAAAAGCTGCTCCCACTTTATCTGGCCACCGATGTTTTGACTGGTTCTAGAATTATTAACATCCACTGTGAAATGGCATGGTTGGTTGAATTGGCCATAACAATCACTGGTCTAAGTGAAAACATTTGGTTTATTTTTCTTTGGTAATCGAAAGAGTCTCGGCGGCTGACGGCCACATACAGCGAGTATGTCGAAAAGGACGTTAAAGATGTAATTTTCTGGCCCAAGTTGCTTCAATATCTACGTAAGTTTCGTTTCGGAATCCTGCACCGTGTCGTCCTCTATCGCATTGCAGCTGAAGTTTCTGTCCTCGGCAAGGATAGAGCTTAACTTATCATCCTATTCAGACCGGTACAACATCACCGATCCTGCAACTTTATCTGGTCTCAATAGAAAAACCTTCAGAAGTTCAACCAGTTTTTTAACGGCCTCCTTAGACTGGGTCGTCAATATCCTCTTTCCCTCGGTTTTCGTTTTGCTATGTACCTGGCATTGTTGAACCAGTGACGATTTTATGTTATCTACGCATGTCTTGCATACATTTGCGAAAGCCTTGGAATTGTCCGTGTCTCAATCTATGATAGATTTGCAAATTAATTTAGCATACAAAACTTGGAGTTGAAAGGTAGTCCTTAATGTGTAACTAGGTTTAACAGATGAACAATTGCGTACCTACCTCTCCAGTTTCTTATGGAATTTCGACAGGGGACTTTAGGTTCGAAGCTATTAAGGAACTTTCCATTTATTTCTCCTCTATGGCCTGGTGGTAAATCGAATCAACATACTCCTCAACGGTTCCACGGTGGCATTCCTGTGATTCACCATTCACGGCCTTGTATTTGGAAGCCATGCGTATTTTAATCAGTAATCAGTGTATGCGTGTACTTAGTTCAGGAGTGAAACTGGGATTTAATACAAAAGAAATCGTTTATTATTATTTGTTGTTATTATTGATTATTGTTTATCGATGGAGAACATATCACAAAAAGATATTCAAAACCTCTGTGTTTGCTCCAATAAATCGGCCTGGAAATGACCACAATTACACGTGAGAACTGGGGAACAAATGCGTGCCAACATTTGTTCAATTAAGAATGTAGTTGATCTACGTCACTTTGATCCGGATCCATCATGGTTTTCTACAGAAAAGACGTCAAATTGAATTATATACACTTAGTGCCTTCCAGTCTCCATCAGCGCGTTAGTCAGAGTTTTTCTGTGTTTAAACAACAGCAGATGGATCAAACACAATTATCGAATCACAATGTTCATGCTGTTTACATTGAAGTTTACTTTGATAGCTATCCTTCTTGCTCCGTTTGTAGAGGTTGATGTCGATGCTCTAAGAAAATCCAAGTTTAAAAAACAAAATCTTTGTTCCGGAAATTTAAAAAATAACTCACTTTTCCCCCTCTATTTGTTTCGGAGTACCCGTTCAAGACAAGTGCACAGGAGAATGGCGGTCGCTGATTGCATGAAATGGCATATACCTAACTTGGGAAAGTGTGGTACCGAGGGTACGACAGCGTGTTAATTCAGCGAGCAGTTCGGAGTATTGGTTTCCGAATATTCATTTGGCAACGTTGAAACTCGAAGCTATGTGAGAATATGAAGCTTTCACAACGAACATGTGGATGGAAATTGAGGAAACGTTACTAATAATCGTTGGGCAACAGCTTCAACCGGGAACATAACCGAAAAAGATAGACTAAGGCGGTCAGCCAAAGCAAAAGTAGCGTTCTGGGAAATGTGAAACTGTTTGGGCTTTTGAATTTAGAATAATATGCACCGCACTTTAGCAGAAAACTTTGAGTGAGGGTAGGGCAACGAAGGTTGGTATCTGTAGCGACTCAGAGGTATGCACGTAAGCAGTATCTCATTGGCTCCTTGGTGCCTAATTTCATAAATGAATGAGGTTGGAGCGACAAACCAACGTTAAATCATCCCTGAAGATGACTTCATCAGTCAACGAGTTGGATGATAGACAAAGTTACATTTCCCATGACCCATGAAGCTTCTAGCACCACAGTAAACCAAAATACCTTCTGTCAGTGTTTGAATTTGTAACGATGCATAGATGAATATGACGTATATTGCTGTGGGCAGTGCGTCATAAATTGTACTGCAATCGTTCTTGGACGATTTGAGAATCGCATCCAACTGGAGATTTCATATCATCTGACCTAATGTCTTACTGTGGACAGTAGGTCAAATACAAAAATTGGCGGGTCGGAAACCAAAAATTAACTAATCTATTGCTCGCTATGTGAAATAAACCGATAATAATGCAGCAAAACAGCCCAAATTGAATTAATTCCACGAATATCTGCGGAATAAAGTAACTCGATTGGATTTGTGGACCTTTTCTGATCTAGATAAACAAACTTCGGTTATCATTACTATATTTAAAGTAAAACAATGGGACCCTAACCGAAAACACATTGTTCCCAAATAATGAAACGGAAAATGAAATGCGTGAATCCAGATTACTCGACAAAATATCCTCTTAGAGGTGAAAATGAACGACTTAGGACAGTTAGTATCCGATATGGCCTTGTGGGATCAAGCTTTTTTGATCTCTATCCAATGACCTGTCAGACATGATTGGATCTGCAGCTGTAAAAAGCAATCCTGTCTAGTTTGTTGGGCCAGCAGCGCACGCAATCCATCACACCACGCGAAACTGAAGATGGATCTGAATATTTGCATTGATCAAACAGGACTGTTTAATAAAAAGGTTTTAAACCAACCACTCCTGAGAAAAATTGTATACGCGTGTTGTAACCTTTTTCAACATTCCCAGTACTCTTTCTATCTCGAGTATAGATTAGTGGTATAAGTGAATTTGACTTATTTT
>UZAN01042514.1:15584-27191 GCA_900618425.1 Echinostoma caproni | reverse complement strand
CAGCTCATTCGGCGAACCTTTCATTTGTTGTGAGTAATTGAATCTTCCAGAAAGACATGAAGTGATGGAAGGCTGCATCTGACGTCAAGCGATTGCATACTATCCCTCCCCCGTTGCTGTTGGGACAAAGGAACTGAATGGCCATTACCGGAGACGTGTGAGCTGTTTGGCCCAGAGGATCGCAGTTCAAATCGTAGACAGAACGCGGGATATTGCTTACTGAGTCTAAGGTTTTCCGGGTTTATGGTGGAACAAATCAACTGAGGATTGGGCGTGAAGACAGGATTGGAAAGGTAGCTGGTATGAATGAAAAGTAGCATACTCTTTACCACTAATAGAAAGGAACTGTGAGTTAAAAACAAAAGGTTTTTATTTTGCTAACGTCCTCCTCGTTTTCTAGTTTATCAAAGGTACAACAGTTGCTGGTCCCATGAAATTAGCGGACTGCATACAATAACCACTTTAGGTTTCTCAGCATTTCATCGCCCATTATTGTGTACCTACCGAGACGTCCTTGAGGATGACATCCTTGAGGATGACGTCCAAAAATGAGAAACTTCCATTTGATTATTTTTGTTAAGATAAATACATTTCGATGAAAGAATTGAAGATATCCTGGAAGCAAATAAGATGAATGTTTTGTACAAATGCTTAATTGCTATTGACGTAGGTTCCGAGAACGGAAACTGCGCGATGCCACTCGATAATCGGTCTTAAATCACTCACACAAAGATGTCTGAACTTAAGCGATTTCCTATCGATGCACCATCAGTCGGTTCCAAAAGAATGTTTTTGTTCATCTGAGCAACAAATAGTTATAAACACTTACTGCGTTTTGTTCAATTGACAACCATACAAACGATTTCGGGTGGGGAGCAGATGTCGGGCAGAACATACGGTAAGCGGAGACACTGAACTTCGGGGATGGGGCTTGAACACAACCTCTTGGTCAAAGGAATGTTGATTTATTTGTTTCGGAAAGAGTTGATGCAGTGAAACGATAGCAAATAAGATGAAGTTACGTAGGTAAGCAACAGTTTTTCGAAAAAGACTACCGCGAAGCAACTCAGTATCCATTGGACACGTTTCTTGAGCTTGTTTTGCAAAAGATGCAGCGAAATTTTGTAAGTTTAAATGAGTGCCGTAAAAAAGGAGATTTGAAGCGTTGTTGGACAGAGTGAAAATAATTTCCGCTAATCTGGTTGGGCCGCTCGCCACCTCCCCGATACCTCCGCCACTCGTGGACAATTCATATTTCCCTAATTTACCTATTCAAAACGTTCAGTTACGCTTGGTGAATCTCCTCCGCAGGGAAATAAATTTTTTTCCTAATACAGATGGAGAGATACGTGCCTGAACGAATATCGTTCTCTGGGACAAGTGTCACTCCTTCGTTGGCTTCATTCATTTTCCGCGTTCAGTTTATCCGGAAGATTTGCAGTCTGAACGAGTAACATCTGAATGTAGTCAGAGATGCGCGAGAAGAGCTTCGTCACCCTGAGAGCCAGGGTCGGTTTCAGTTTCTCTCCCGGAGAAGGCCCGGACCACACTGTGTTTGTGTCAGATTATTGAAGTAGAACGAAAGTTTACCCGAGGGACTGGTAACCGCGGAAGAACTGACTTGGATAGTTTATTGAGTGAAATAAACAAACTAGCCCACAGAAGGAAAGCAGAATCGAATAAAAAAGGAAAACCTGAGATTTAGTGGAATGTTAATAAGTTGCTGGAATCTTTTTTAACTGAGAGATATAAAAAAGGAATATGCGAAACACCTTCTTAACGTTTTTCCAACGAAGAAGCAGCTGTACTATCCTAGTTATGATTTTCCACGCTGTAGATACTTCATTGTCTAGACCTATAGAAAACGTGTTCAAAAGAGGGAGGGACTCCAAAAACACTTTCCCAAAATTTTACATTGATTGCGTTGATTGAGGTGAAACAATATGAATCGCGCATTCACGACGAAACCTTGGTCGCTAAGCTAAGTATATTTTAAAGTAAAAGACCAAAGTTTCGTGATTGGGAAACTTTGCCACCATTTCCCGTTCGACTGGGTCGGCTGGTACGTATTCAGTACATTTAAAGTGCAAATACCGCTGTGTGATCCAATATATCATCGAAAACAAACGAGGCGATTAGAATTTGTAAATTCTATTTAGTGTCTAATTGCTCATCAAGAATCAAAATTATTATGGGAAATTTTTTATTCCGATATGATCCGTGCGTTTCTTTTTACTCACTGGCTTTGGCTAACTGACTAGCTCTCGTGATAGGTCAAAACCGCACCAATTCGCTCCTCTCAGGTTGTTTGGACACCGTTTATAGCCGAGGTTTCAAGAGTGAATGATAATGAGCAAAATAAAAGGGAACCACACAGCTGGAACGTATCGTGCTCTTGTTTCGATTTTCGTGGGTGTGTGAACAATTTGAAACTACGTAATTCGCTACCCTATGTTTAACTAGAAGGTATGTTTGCCTATAACCGTGAGGTGCCGACTTCGCTCCTTAGTTGACTCGAAAAATATCCAAAGCGGATAAGACCCACCAAAGTCGAAAGTAGTATGCATTCCCCCCAGCTTTTTGATTCGTACTATGGCTGAGCGAAAATTTCCCGAATGAACAAAATTTTTATTTGTTGCACAAAAATAAGCATTATATTTTCTCGAAGTATTCCCCACCAGCGTTCATGCACTCAAATCATTTGGTGAAACAGCTTGACTATGCCGAAGCGGGTAACCCTTCGATCAGTTCAATGAAGGCCTCCACGGCGNCTAGGATTCCACGCACCAAGCACCTGACGTTTGGGAAGAAACCTCACAGGGAGCCAGGGCAGAACTGTAGGGTGGGTAGCCAACCTCCTGGATGTTTATCTCATCAACCGGGAATCGCCTGTCAGGCTTGAATTCCGCAAACCACTGAAACTCTATATCACGTTTAAAATTTGCCTTGTTTAACAATATTTAGATTAGCTTTTGTGTTCTCATAATAGGTCAGCATACCCAAAATGTGATATATGGCGTACGAAGAAAGACTCTGGCAGTCTGCTTGGCTACCAAGTAAACAAATGCATTGTGCGTTTGTGTTTTGCTTGTTTGATCCCACGTTCAATCTCCAGTTGGTGCGATAGACTGCCACATTTTGGGATGTCCAAAGAGATAGAACTCAGATTATTACAGATCTTCTCNTCTTCTCTCAAGCATGTTCGAATCACATTCCGTTTGCTGTCTTAACGATGAACCTTATTAAACCGGATTTTTAAGATGTCGCAGTTTGTCAATTCAACTAAAGATAGTAGATCAGAGCAGGCTGCAATGGATGATACGTCACATCACTGAGATCAAGGAAGGAAAATTAATTTTTCGCTCAATGTAGAAATACGATTGTGCAATAATGGAACATTAATCGGATCAACCAGGTGTGTAAAATATACACAGTGCACTAGCAAAAATAAACTTTTGGGATCAAATTTTAAAAAACAGAGCGGTGGACCATACCTCAATTGGACTGTGTGTACGCTTAAATAGCTCCACCACCACATACGTAGACTGTTTTGACATTGTTAGTGTTCCACAGGCCAATGCTAGTTGATCGTGTTATGCTTATCAGCCTTTATTCTTGTCTCCCAGAGTGACTATCACGATCAGGGAGCAATTCCAGGTAAAACAGACTGGTGCTTGAGTTATTGCTTCCGCAGCGCTTGAAGGAGTACAGGCAAACTTTTGCCACCGATTTTACGTTAAAAAACCTTTTCGGTTATATAGTTTGGAACAATGAGAATAATGTAATTGGACTAGCTGCGTAATGATACCACAAGGTAAAAGGGGAACAAAAATCATTCCGTTACGTAAATAACACCCCTATTGATATCCGTAAATATCTAAATATTTTATGAGCATTAATGTTAGTAGTTGGTTCAGCTTTAAATCAGTGGGTTTCTCGCGAAGCATTGAATTTGGATTCAGTTTCTGATCATTGAATTCTTAGTGAATTACGACACCGTGACGACGAGGTCAAGGACATTGTCAGTGGGTGCAAATGCATTTGGAATTGGAGCTGCTCGATAGTCAGTCCCACCAAGCTTGATTGCTGAAACTCCAGTTATTGATTTTTGTCCAACAATCAGAAATTTTTAAACGGACACAGGTTCTGCTCGATCTTTTGGTAGACCACTGAGTGCACCAGGCATAGTGCAAGCACACAAGCACAGGGGTAAAAGAGGGCTGAAAACGAGAGTTATCAAGCTCAGTCGAAATACAAAAGTAATTACAATCCTGTCTAGAAAGACTGTGGTGCCCTCAGACTCAGATTACACTGAGAATTACCTCAACAAGTATTGCCAAAAAAGCCGGGGAAACAGCAGTAACCAACCTCAAACGAACGGGACCAGTAAAAGCGGTAATAATAATAATAATGACTGTGACATGTATCGACTGAAAATTCCTTCGCATTTTCGGAGTTCGTTGAATCTGTGAACAAGGCGACGATAATACAGCCAGAGAGGTTGAGTCAAGTAGGAACACGCAGGAACCAAATGTGCCGTCTAACAGAGTAATCACCTCGAAGTCTCATAACGCCCTGATTCGGAGGTCACCATGTCAGTTGATAACCCCGAGTTCGTTTTATTCTTTCGATAGAGCGCGTCTCGCTGAATGATCCAAGATAGCATGCAAAAATAGAGTAAGTTTTTTGCTTGCTACATTGTTCTATTTCATGGATCGTTTAAGTCAAAAATAAAAAAAAGAAAGAAAATCGCAAACCAAAGTGTAAGATGTTTTTTTAACGGTATAGACTTTGTCATCCACGAAAGATTACTTCAGGCAATCAAAACTAAAATATTTGTCGTTATCAGCATGGAAATTGAAAATTGTCTGAGAACCTTTATCTGAACAGCAAGAATTTGGAGTGTGAGTGAAACTAGTTTTCATGGGAAGTTCATCTACAGGACATGCAAGATGAACAGATAAACGAGGTGTCTGGAAATACTATTCCGAAAGATGGTTGTACGGAGAAGTAGAATAATTTACGGTTCTTTATCGATCTGGAAGCACTCAATATTTGACAGATTCTCACAGTCTGAACACCTGAACGTTCAGTAGGGTGGCAGAAACCCGGATAGAGAATTTTACCTTTCAAAAGATTAGCTGAAAACTTGTATGAGGTATGAGAATATCTACTAGGAGACCACAATATTTAATAATTATAAACAAATATAATAGGTCGAAAAGATGAAAGTGCTGTCTGAAAGCAATATTGTGTTAAGTGTTCCTGGTTCAGAGAATAATGTCATAGAATAATACTGAAGTAATTATAGTATCGGCGCATTGTTGAATTGATTTTATTCTTGAAGAAAAATAGAACCAGTTGCATTGAAGTCTCATGGCTAATAAAACCCAATACACACACGGACAACCGCATTACCGGAACTGCAGTCACTTGTTTTATTCCATTACCTGGTCAATATTTGTTGATCGGATAATTTTACCCTGAGAAATCAAGATTACTGACGGAAACTCTCCCGATCGGTATAATCAAGTCGTGTTGTGTTCACCGTTCATGACAGAAACTCGCAACTGTTTCTATTTATCTCTCGCATATTGCACGTAGATTCCTCTCTCTATCTGTCAAATGCAACGCTGTCATGATTAATGACGATCCATTTGGGCATTTTAGACCAAATTCACCAGGGTGGATGTGCAAAATAGAACCAACAAGCAAAACCTAATGGAGGGAGGGGGAGGGGCTGGATGAGAGAACAACTATTGAAAAAGGAACTAATAGATTATCCGACTGGGTATTGCTGCGTGGTGATTCACAACTGGCATGCGGGGCAATCATATCCGTGGACCGAGCGATATAATCCATTCAGATCTATGACGAGGAAATTTGTTGTGCTTTATTCTGGCATTGTGAAGCTAGGCGAACACGAAAACCCGTATCGACGTACTGAGAATGTTAATTCAGTGGAATAAGCAGCCACTACGACAAAATACATAACGGCAAGTACGCTTGATGAACTAATTGAAACTACTTTTTGTGAGGAGCAAGGAACTGCCGACGCGGAATAGGATCAGTCTATAATCGTGGACAGCTGATGTTCACTTCTGTTTCACACTATACTCGAAAAATTCAGCACCCCAGAATGCAACTCAAGTCATTCGGTATTCATTTATGCATGCGTAGATGTACAATCCATCAGTCTTTCAACCATCGGAATTACACACATATATTTTGATGATCTGACCAGAACTCCCGTAACACACAGACAGCGGTATCGGCATTTTTCTTTGCCTGCATATTTAGTGATTTATTTATTTCAATTTCTGTGAGCATGTAGAGGTGTTTCGTGGTCAATCACAACATTCATTCATTAGAATACGTGGAATGCATGATACTAAACGGAAATTCCCTATCAGAAATTCTTTTCTCAGTCCAGTGGTTGCTAAACTAGAGATGAAAACGGATTTTCTCATAATTTAGTTCATTACGTGGGGAAGCTTACTGACAAAATGGATTGTGCGATTTAATCAAGCTCATCAGTTCAGCCCCTTCGGAGAGTGATAGTGTTCGATATCGCACTTGTATCCCTTTTTGTTCATACTGTTCGTGGAATTCCATTTTGTAACCACTCTGGAAGGGGAACCGAGGAAATGTTCACAGGTGTTAGTTTCGTTCATATATGAGTAATTTTTATAATTGACGATTATCACTCAAGAAGAACTTCTGTGCTATACTACGTTCATTTTAATAACCTGTCTCATTTGGCCTTCGTTTTTCAATTACTTCTTCTGAGTATCAAATTGACCGCTAAACAAATTTAAATAAACTGGGTTCAGGGAAAAAGTATACGGCTCGCAGCAAATTTTCATTGCAATCAACAGATTACATCACAGTTAAACAGTTGTCCGTAACAATTTGCGGGCTTGGGAGAGTGATAGAAACTAAGCCAACATCGGCTCATTTCTTTGGAGTGGTTTTAAGTTCCTCCGGACCTTGAGACTTAATATTATTAAAAACAACCGTATTAACACCTTGTTCCAACAAATTCGTGGATTGTTTCAGTTGCCTCAAGTGGTTTCATGTACCTATTAGTAAACAAAACTGTCACAAGGTCCCTAGTAGACACTTTCACTGGTCAGTTGCCCGAATATTAGCGAAGCGTAAATGCTGCTCGTCTTTTTTGCTGTTGTTAAGGCTCGATAAAGATTGTGAATTGCAACTAACACATGGTTTGATCGGATCGATTTGATCACGTTGTCTTATTTAAAAACGCGGGTGACATTCAAAAACATTGAGAATAAGAGAATATATCTTACATTTTACTGTTATATTAAACAATGAGAAAATGAAATCACAATGTGCAGAGAAATGATACTCTCAAAACAACAAATGAATGAAGTTTTCAACGGGAGAAAAACGAATGTGTTCAGTAGAAATACACTGTTTAGACTTCCGGATCGCTTTTGATGAGTTGTTTTTGTTTTTTCCATCTTACCATGTCAAATTCTTGTNATTCTTGTTTCGTCGAATTTCAGGCGGAAGCTGGTGGAGAAAAGGGTCTGTGTAAACGACAGTTTCCGGAAGAACCCATCTTCACCACCAAATCGTATATGACGATTGTTTTTCGGTAAGTCTATGTAAAGTCTCTTCATTGGGAGACGAAAAGCATTTTATCCGCTACATATAAGCCAACACGTAATTGGGCGGTGGTGACCCGGTGGTACCGTCACCAAATTATCACCCCGGAGATGTGTGTTCGAATCCCACCACGACCGCCTGACTTTCTCCATTGTGTATTGAATGGCAGTCCTTTGATTGGCCGCTTCCTCCTTCCTGAAAAATTGTATGTTAGTATATTCAGTGAGAGGAAGTAAAATGAAAAAGAAAGGAAAGATTATTTCGTTCTATGTATTGCATCATTTTTAATTGGCACCAGTGGTTCATTGGAGCTGGTCAAGTAGTGGTGTCGGTATGCAACGCGTGCAACCCGGAATTTGAGGCATTGAACCTGACAACCACCTTCTCATTAATCTTTTCTAATCAATCTTCAACCGATTTATTTCCCCTGATTCCCAATCGATATTCAATATACTATAGGAAAACTATTGATCCAATAACTCCATGGGGAATATGATTCTTTTAGTAAAACAGAATTCTATGTTTTTGGGTAGATGGATCGACACTATAGATGACAAACAGCGAAGTCTAACTGAACCGCATGTATAGCTTATCGGTTAACTTCAGTTCACGTCTTGTTCTGCGGTTAAGTATCCCATATTTTTGCTTATATCTTTGTTATCGCAATTTTTATCACGATATACAGCGACCAATTTGATTCAGATTAACAGAATTCGCCCTGTTTATACAGATGATGTATATCTTGTCGGAAGCTGTTTTATTAATTAGTGATTTGACCAATGAAGCTGTGTTAACATGTTTGTTACAGTCCATACCCAACAAGCTCACATGACCACAGTCACACTCGACACCTTCCGAGGAAGCTTTTCAATAATTTGGGACAGTTCAGTTAAGGAGATTTTCCCGAATAAAAAGTACATGTTTCAGCGCTCAACAAGTGAAGAAACAGTTCCCGATTTGGGATCATCTAGTCACAAATATTTTGGAGTTCATTTTCTCCTAGCAGACAAAAGTTTACAAAACGCATTTCCGTCTATGGGTTCACAAATCCTGTGAAATATTTTTGAAAATTGTCTTCAGTAACTCACGAGTTTGTATCATCCTCAATTGGGTTTCCTTGACAATTATGATTGGTTTCTACTTTATTCAACCTCCTCTGGACAAGCTGAAAAGTTTATTGAATTCTTAAATTCAGTTTGTTTGAGTTAATTCAAAAATAGGGAATACGATTTTCAACACTAGACACATTTGTGTCATTTTGGGTTATCCACAGTGAAAGACCAAAATGGTAAAAATAAGCACCAAAGTAAATGTGAACCTTGTTTTAGGACATTATCCAGCCGGCTCAACTTGCCTCAATCTAAAGATAGTTATTTTGTTCACAACAGCTGTTCCATAATCCTTCTCATAATTTGCAACCCTCGCGATAAAGACTTCAATATACCATACTGGCATCTCATCTTAATTGGCAAAATCACTCAATAATGTGCATGAATAATTTTGAACTGAACGAGTAACAGTTTCCTTTACAACTTAATCATTCTGCACCGAGTTGTGATCAATGAATGGCCACATTCCGGTTCCTCCGGCCGATCGTTTATGTGTCAAATGTGTGCGTTGAAACGAGAAGTATGTCAAAACGTGATTATTAGGCAGTCCACATTCTTTTTCGACTGCTCACTCACATTTTGCTGTGAGACACATGAAATTTAGATTGTAAATACAGCCTTTATACATTATGTTGCATGATCAAATTTCTTCCGGATACCTCTTATCATTTTAACTGGGAACATTTTATCATCGAGCGTGGATAAGACTGAATAGTACCCCCTTTCTCAACAGCTCATTTAAAAAAACAATTGGATGAAATCAAACAAGCACTATTGAAATTTCCTTGATTGAACTGTTGAATTTTTCACTTGGTTGCAATAAATATGGCATGCGAAAAAATTCTAAAAGGGGATGAAGAAAAAAAGGAAAACTTATCGATTGCCTTTGAGAGAGACTGTTCCAATATATATGATTAAATTAATCTTTACAGATATGCTGCCAAATTAACCATGAGTTGAAAGAATCTAACTGGAGCACAACAAAATCTTTTAAATTCATTGGAAAAAAGATTTGGTATTAATAAAATACTCAGTGCATTGTGTCATCGCTCCTATCTCCACAGACTAACTCGGAAATAAGTGGTCTGATTTCGAGAGCATTCTATACCGTCCAGCCCCCCCCCCCACCTCGTTCTTTTGATTGAAATGGACAGTGAATGCAAAGATGCCTGAATAGAAGTTAAACACAGTCGAGCTTGTTTATCATTTTTCCCCCGCTCACCACAATGATGAATCATCAGTGAGATAACAACTGCACGATCAAGCTGCCGGGAGAGAACGAAATGCCGTTCAGCATAGAATAAATGTCCACAGTGTGTTTCGGATGAAGCACTCTCTGATACGAAGCATGACCGATGAATTTGGTGACATCGTTACCCATTCTGATTGTTTCCGGCGTGTTTACCGTTTAGAACTCTCTCTTTCTCGCTACCCGTTTGAGGACAACAGATTGTTTGCTAAACCATTCAGGTGCGAACGGTCTGAGCGGAATTTCGTCACGTTCCAGTTATGGATGGAGGATTTGCAATGAAAAGTAAATAATACGCAAATTTTCATTGTGAACCGAAAAACGATGGAGTTCACACCCTTTATAAAATCGGAAAAAGAATTATATGTAAACTAGTAAATAGTACCTGATGAGACTAACAAAGTAAAAGGTACATACTTCATTGTAGACAAAGATTTTGCCGCATAAAAGAATACTACTACTACTACACACTAATAAGTCTACAGACTGAAACCTGTTATAACTAACTTTGTTCATTTCAGATAAGCAACTTTGATATTGATGATCAACATAATGACTGAGAGAGAGAAAAGCACAACTAATGGGATAGTTCTGATGCTGCTGCTGCTAATGATGATGATGACGATGATGATTATGATGTTGATGATGATAATAGAGTTACATTTACTGAGTCGACTTGGTTGAGTTTTTCTTATACATCTCCCTGTACTGTTTATTTTCCGTAAACCTCAGTGAACTTATTATAGAGCCCACTACAAGGTTTGGATCACATGATCACTAATCACGTCGACGAATTTCTACCAAACGTTTCTCCCCCTTAGGCACCAGTGATCATAACGTGTACCAGAGCAGACCTCATCTTCAAAACATTTTTCTTTTACTCGACCAAAACGCATCATGGTCGTCAACGAGACTCTTTCCAAGACGACTTCGCTCTATCAAGAAAATCTTTCAAAGTAGTTACTGACTGTTTTTCTAAATGCAACGTGGTTGTTCGATATTATATTTATAAAAGACTATTCAGACCATGATTTTAGCATGAGTTATCTTGATAACTTTGTTCCTCCAGTATGGTTGAATATCAAACCCTTCTGATAAACATTTGCATCGTGAAACGGAACGTGCATTTGAATGTAACAAGAGGGGTGAGATGCAACGACTATCTTTTCTGATCAAGAGTGAACTAAGACGGTTGGATTCTCTTTATGCAAGCCAGTGTTTTGGGACAAGGAACTATAAACCTGTGCGGCGTGAAACTGAGCTACTCTGCAGGCAGAAGGAAATGATCTTCACTTATTCTATTGATATTGAAAAACTCAACACTGTTTTTATTCATTCTGTCGTCTAGCACATACCCCATTTATATGGGCTCGAGTTTTCAAAACACCGCCTTTTTTCAACCCATTACCTCTGGTGTGATGTTTATACACATGCTTAGGGTATCAAGTTCGAATTACCCCAATCGATGTCTTGTTTCGGGCGGATCGGAACCCAATACGGAGGGGGGGTGGAGTAATGGTATACATTCGTGAGGAGCTGCCATCACATGTTCTGGAGGCGCAGGTCGACCAGCAGGGACTCTCCGAATGTTTGTGGTGAAACATTAAGCTTTCC
>UZAN01042513.1:12461-28759 GCA_900618425.1 Echinostoma caproni | reverse complement strand
ATAGCGCTCTTTCAAAGATTTTCAAATAGGGCTGAGTTACATGCAATCGGTCGATATTTTGAAGAAACCATTTTGGGAATGGGTCTTATCCGGGCAGCCCTCCAGCAATCGTGAACTGTTCCGGAGGACACACAAATTAAACAAATCTGCAACGGGTGTTGCTAAGTGTTCTCTATACGTAGCCGCAGAATTACTAGAATATCATTCCTCTAGTGACTCTATGCTGTACCCCAATTTATTGTCTCTATAGCTTGTAAAATCCTTTATAATTGCTTAAATCTTCGGTATCGATGTATTATTTACAGGTTATGCGTTTTAATAAAGCGAACCATAACGGCTGGTCAAATTTGTTAGGTCATCGAAAAGACGATTTGGATGTCATGTATTCGAATCCCATCATGGTTGTGATTTAGACCTAAGCTACGCTTTTGTTCAACGAGCCAGAAAGGTAACTGATGAGGAATTGTTAGTCGTAACTCCCGTGAGTTTATTTTACTGTGAGGTACGAAACGTTGTCCAGTAAATTGTATATAGTTTCATTATGGTTAATTTTCCGTCATAAAAGAACAATTTTTCTCTAGAAACGCTCTGATAACTTTGTTTTCTTTTCCTGTGAAGGAAATATTCCAGATTAACTGTACAAATCTTTCATCTTTTGTCGGAAGCATCACGTTAGGCAATCGGGCCCCATTCCTTGGTTCGAACCCTATGAAAATTAGTCGATGAGCACTGTAATTGCACTCCTCGCAGCGAATCAAACTTTATGATAGTTAAAACAATTTACGTTCTATCTATTCTAGGTCTATTTTATTCTTCATTCATTCGGAATCCCGAAAATGTGAAGCTTTTCGAACATTGTCAAATAACAATTATTCTTACATAATTCACTGTGATTAACTGGAGAAGTCATCAACACTACCAACGAGGTTATTTCATACCGGCCAAATTAGTTGTTTTTTCGAAGTGCAAAGTTCGCGTGGTGATTAGGGGCGTTTGGAGTCATGGAGACAGGGGTAACAAATAGTGTAACGAACGGAATTGGACAAAATCACGTAGACGCGTCAAGTCGGATCGGGTGGAACGAACCATATTGTGGGCAGACTAGATGTAATCAACATTTAAAGGGGAAAGTTGACAAGGTGATTTAACAAGACACGACAAAGCAGAATGAGAGGGACAATGCGGATTGGCAATCCATATCGAGCAGGTGATAATGTGAACACGGATGCATACCCCAGTAGACACACGTATGCAGGCACTCTCGCAAGCAGACCGACGGACGTGTTAGTGGATGCGTGTACCGGAAAAAGTGCATGAACGGGATGTCATCTGACTAGGCGGTGAAATTATCGCATACAAGCTGTCTCAGTTGACGGCAGACAGAATGAACACAAGTCGAGCAGTTTGTCGATTAAGTGTATATGTAAGTGTGTTCTCTTCGAATAAATATGCGGACAATCTTGGGTTGAAGAAGTGCTATTCTGGACTGTAGGATACTGGCTAATTCTGAACCAAGACTCTATGAGTGTCCTGATGATAAAGAAACAGCATGCAACATCACTTTCACCACGTCGTCTAATACAGCCGATTTCGCGAAAAATACCATGCGATTATATCACATGTGTGCATTAACGTGGTCGATGCGACGGTGCGTGGCTGTGAACAAACACAAAAAATCAAACAAAGCGAATTGTCCCGAAAGATTAGGAAATCTCAAAGCTGTGGTTTTGAAACGGGTTGCTGAATCCCACTGTGACATAACAGTTCAGTGATATGCACCCATACCGGAATGATGCAATGATCAATATGGTCAAAGACTGATTTTTTTGGCTCATTTGGAACGAAATCGATTTTTCAATCATATACATTCATCTCCGACGGTTCTGATTAACATAAAATTTCGGTAGGCAAAAAGGCGCAGATTATAATGAATTAGACCGGTTCACATTGCATTTAAGGATAGAGAAAATGAAACAGAAATTTCGTGGGTTACAAACAATGTCTGAAAATAACTTACTTTCCCGGGAAAATTGCAGGATAACACACCCCTAACTGACTAATTCGTGTTGTTAGGCAGTGGTGGCCCGGTGGCAACATCATCCAATTTTCACCCCCGGGGATCTGTATTCGAATCTCACCACCAACATCACCTGACATTCCCCATGCTATGTGTTGAATGGCAGCCCTTTGGTTGGCCGTCTTACCCCTTCCTGAAAATTGTATCTTTGCATATTCAATACAATGAAGTAAAATAAAAAGAAGTACATCTGTGCTGCGCACTGCGCATCATAGAGTCACACCTGATGTTGTCGGTAGATGAGAAGGTGGGCACATCATCGGCTTGTATGCCAACTATCCCCATTGATTTGTTCTTCTCCGTTTCTTGAATCCACGCCCGATCCGTTTAGCCGCAGAGACATCTTTCTGCTTGATATTATTGTGGCTGCTGAGGTTGATAAGCATTATGTTCGTCTTGCATGTCAAGGTCTGCGTTTAGTTAGTCAGCGATTCCACTGGAACACAAATAAGACATTCGCTGTGGAGGAGAAATTCTTCACATGATATGAACTTTGCACTCCAGTTTGGATTCGTCGGTTCGGGGCTCATTTCACATATAAAAAAAATTAACTGTAAATTAGGTAGACAGTAACAGTTGTATAGTATCGATTTCTACAGTTCGCATGTGACTCAATCTTCCCCTACTAGCAGCCAAGTGCTTTTCCTGGTGGGAACCGTGATAGTTCTAATGTAGCATGAAATTTGTTTGCAATTTCAAGTGATGAATATTCCAGTCCTTACACCTTTAACGGGAGAAAATTTTGAGTTTTGCCCATGTGACCTTGTTTGGGTTAAGCTCTACACATTCACACCCGAATGGTTCATCTTCTGTATTTTGTCCTTTTCGGAAGAAAACTTTGTGGAATTGTGGACAACCAAAAAACAGGACGTATTTTTGCTTGAAAACACCACATAATTACCTGATTATTAGTGCACGTAAGACGCGATTTTCATCCAAATCAAATACCCCGTTCATACAGTGGAATCTCTAAGCAACGCCAGAAATCAGACGTTCACTACATATGGAGGAATTTGCAGTTTCGGGTCCTTTTTATTGATGAACAACTTGCGTGAACGATTTTAACCTATTCAAACTGACTACCCAGAGAAACATTCATGTTTCCGTGAGACAGTTTCTGTCACGAAGAACAAAGCATTTTAAGAAAAAAAACCAGGCTCCTGTAACCAAAAGATTGACACTATACATGAAAGAACATGACGGCCCTAAGTGGAATGCTGGGTTTAGAACAGATCCTCACATGGCGGGGTTTTGGAGCCTTGGGTTTTCGAAATCACACGAAGTGATATCATAAAACCGTGCAAACCCACAGTGCGGTTTAATCCTTGCACGATAACAGACGCGATCAACTCCGAGACAACTCAAGCCTTACCTAAGTGCACTGTAACCAGTGGTGAAAGATGAAGTTCCCCGAATTCGGTAGGAGGGGGGGGGGAGAAGAGGGGCGGGGTCAAAATATACCCCTGAAGAACGAGGATAGATTTGATTACCAACGATAGTGTACTCGCGATCGTAACGAAGAGCTGGACAGCTACAAACTACCATAAAATTGATTCTGCAGCATGTTCACAATCGGGTGGAATAGTGCAGAACAATGGGGATAAAATGTTGTACCCATTGAATTGCACTGCTTTCCACTTCGATTAAACGTTGAGGGTGAGGAGAGGAGGGGGAGATAAATAGCAGGATTTCTGTGACATGCGAATAAAAATTGTCAGATATTATAAACCAAATTGAACAGTTTCATTTCAATCGCGAATGTGCAGAAACTGTTTGAGGGGAACGTCACAGATATTGCTTGCTAGACTTCTATGCTTTAATACAGTGTTCATACAGATTCCGTGAAAAGAAGGATCAACTGGACGCAAATAAAAACACTGAACTGGGAGGTTCTCTTTTCGTGGAGAGAAATTTATGCATTCAGTATCCATCTTACTTTCCCAATTCTTGTAAGTTAGGCACATTGAGGGACGGCTTCACTCCCGTCTGATATTGTTCTATGTTGGTCACGTGACACCTAGATTTATTTATTCTGAACTATAAAGAAATGTTGAATTGTTTTGTAGATTGAAAAGTATGCTTTTTCCAATTTGAGATTAAAACGTTACATAACGGGTTTCAAAATAGCTTATTATAGATAATCACAATATAGCCTTCTACTATGACTAGGATACGGGTAGCAGTCTACTTTTCGGCTACCACTGGTAGCACACAAAATACCATACAATAATCCAGAAAAAAACCCACAATTAGTTCAGTCAACTAGATTCAGCGGAGTCCACAATTAGGACGAACTTCATTTGTGACCACCTTTCGCTGTCGATGAATCCGTACGCTGGGAGCATTCTGCATCCTTTCATTTCATGAGGCAGGATTTGTTGAAATTCAGACCGCGACGAGGTATAGGGAGAGGATGACAAATTAATTCAGTCTGCCATTGATGAATCGGGGTCCGATAGAAATCCTGTCTGAGCAGGTGACACGAGATTCTGCGCGTTGACCGGAAAGTTTTAGAATCATTAAATCGTTGCCAGAAGTTGAAGAATTGCGAATAATAATTATCGGATCGCGGAAAAGGATTTACAAATTCGGTTTCAGTGATTAAGAGCAAATATATATATATGTATATAATGCTTTATGGAAGAAATACACACTGATAAAAAATGTTACAAGAACTGATTTTTGGCACAGACCTACTCAACTTTTTAATTGAATCCATATACGTCACCGATTTGAAACGTGGATATGTATGTGAGTGATAAATGAATAGCTCCAACGGGGTTATTTTAGATATGGATTTGTTATCTGTAATGATCATAACATATTTTAGAAAGGTAGTGCGTAGAATATAGATATATATTTTTATGTCGAATTAAACTCAAATAAGCTGGCGCACTACACGTGACCTGGAAAACTCGGCACTTGACTCCCTAGTTAGACCAACGAATGAAAGCTAATCATTGAGCAGCTTTCTTGTGGTTATTCCCAACGATGGACTTCCGAAAGGAAAAATTTCACGCCGTTCACAATCGTTTTAGTCAGATATTTGCATGTTCGGATGCTCACACGTATGTGTTGTGATAATAGTGTATGGGAAGTGTTTCAATGCTGCATACACAAAACGTGCTGTTTATTTAGAAACTATCCAACTTATCAATTGATGAATTTTCCCTGACATACCTCGAGATAACTGGAGTAACCAAATAAAAGATTCATTAGTTAACTTTTATTTAATGTTCTATGAGGTTCTCGTCTCTTGTTTAATAAAAATGAAATAAAGAATGTTTTATGCTTTGTCTGTGATTGATCCGAGCGATGCGGAATGAGAGTTGACTATTCGTCACAGTTACAATTGAAAATTGTGAGAGGTGCTCTAGTCATTTAACTATAGATGCATGTTTAAATGATAACATAAGGGTATAAACCGATTCAAAGCATCCGAATCGAAAGAGGACGCATATCGCAAGATTTCAATATTTCTTTTCCCCCCCTCAATCACCGAAGTTCAAGGTAGATTAAACGAAATCTTAACATCTCGCGACATGTGTCTACTTGCGATGCAATCGATGCAAGGAATATAATAGACCCAGTGTTTCATATTTTCCTATTTCCCGGGGGTTGTGAAGCGATAGAGTGAACATTCCATCGAATATTCAATTCCATTTTGAACTTGGCGCGTTTTTTTAATGGGTTTTGTGCTGGAGGAATAGGCGAAGTGATTAATGCGTGTTCCCAGGGAACGTGAGTTATTGAGGTTCGTGCGAAGAAAATGAACTCGCGCACATTGAATCATGCATGCATGTAGACAGAATATATGTACATATTTCTGTGGTCACTGGATTTGCACGATTTGAGATAAATGCTCAGTATCTTTTGTGTTATTTTAGTCACTGGCATCCCCTTCCTTTGTACGTTCCGCCATGCATATGTGGAGGGGGAACGTAGTATCATTCACCATTCCGTTGAACAGTGAAGGTGCAAAATCATATATTTGTTTCCGAAAAAGATTTGTTCAATGACAGGAATACCGGTGGTGATGAACTATGTGCTGTATAGAAATGACTTACATAAATATTTACCTATCGAATTTATCGTGAATGCATTATTATGAATAAATTACCGTGTGCGAAACGCTTTCAAAGTCAACCGTTTTCCCCCACCTATTTCCCGTGTATGCTTTTGCCGTTTTAATTTGCCCGCTACCAATTTTAACACGCGCCACACGAGACATATGTTCGCTGCAAACTCACAAAAGAAACTGACTAAAGTTGAATAGAACTCATTACATTGCACAAACACTGTCAACGAGCGATGAACGCTTTTAAGGTCACCTAGATCCTTCGACCGATTACTATTGTGCGTTCTAACGTCAGCTTGATTGGATTTCATAAACTCAGCGGTTTTTATCATCCACAGTCAGTGGTGTTGAGTACTTCCCATGAGTATCACTCTATCGAAACATTGGATGAAACAGTCGATATATTGAACCAAGATTAATGTTCAACAAAACCACTGGAATCCCAGTGCCTCAAAATGTTAACTATAGATTTCAGCTTCCGAGGCGATAAGATACGTGCTTCGAGCCAGTTGGCATTTACAATGCACTAGGATGAGAAAAGCAGCCTGAAATAACTGCCATTCAGAAACAGCGTAGCGATCAAACCGGCCAAAGATCGGACAGAGATACAATGAAATTCAGTGAAGAGAACGTATCGGATAGTGTGGAATGTTACGGACGAGAGTTACGGAAAACCGAACGAATATACAGCACGCGAATCGTCACAGGAGGCGAAATTATGGCATGCGGAGCTAGCCATGCGGTAGAATAATGTTATTCGTGAAGTGGCGGGAGTTTGCATTGGGGAACTAACCAGTCCTCTTCTACAGGGGCAGTGTGAGGCATATTAATTTTCATCCAGACGATGCCCCTTATCCATACCGCATACCCCAAGAAAATCAACTTGGTGTACTACAACATCCCACTGTTGGTCCGGTTATCTCACTGTTCCGTTTGAAATCAAACAGAGAATAATTTGATGCATGGTATGCCACGATGTTGTGCCACAATTTTAAATTAACCAAAGAAGGGATTTTCTGATACGCGTTTATTTTCACTTCTACCCATTTGGACTGACGTTCAACACATGTCACAGCCTTTCCGAGCATTGGGTGTAATATTCAGCGCTCCCATCAAGGTGAGCTAATTTCCCTGTGTGAATCAGTCCGTTGCGTGATTTTCGTTTAACGGTGGTGATGATACAATATTAGGAGGTAAGAAAAAAAACATAAAAAAGCACAAAACTATTTGTCGTCCAAAGAACAGTTATTTAAAATGATGGATTTAACAAACTTATTTGAACGAACTCAGCCAAAATATCCATGGAGAAACCGACTTTGTTTGTGAAATGGGTTTGGTGGTAGGCGTTTCGCAAGAATTGCAATTCTGCCTAAGATTGCCTCCATAGTTGCAGCAAATATTTTGCGCGTGCACATANATATCACAACAGAAAATTAAGACTATGAAAGAAATGAAAACCTTCGATCTTCCGATTTTACTAAATATCTTCAATCTGGTTTAAATAAGAAAAAATAGTAATACCAGGAGGGAATTTGACACACACACACACAGTGATCACCTACGTCTTTTGCACTCATGGGTTTGAATCCAAACAATATTCTTGATTGTTCCTCAATTCGATCGCATAGACCGATCACAGGTTCTTTTCTAAAAAGCTGTTTCTTAGTAGCATTATGATGACCCTAGCCTACGAAATAACGCCAACCGAGGTGCAACGCGTTATATTTTCTGGACAAAGAATCACAGACCAATAGTGCCAAACAATCTGAAGCCGTGCGGTTCGAACGCAAGTTGTGTGACATCAAGAATGCTCGCAGGCCATTTTCACAGACCCGTTTAATCAATGACGTTTCCTTGTGCATTTTGTTTAGTCGCATTGAGTTTCATCAATAAACGAATTGCCACTACTACTACTGCTGACGGGAGATTTTAGCTACGGATTTCTAAAGTGATTCCGTGGTTTATTCGACACGGTGTTTCATGACCGTGATTCGTCCATATTCCGACTACTATAAGCCTGAAATGATCTATGCCTAGCAACGATCACAAGCATCATATGCTGGTTGTTTTCACATTATCGAAAAACCTCGAGAAGAGAATATTTTGGTACTCGCGGTTGGTGTTTTTTATTTTGCCTCGATCGCAGGTTGGCATGATATTCAAATGCTTGCTGTCGGGTTGGAGAACCTCCGAATACCCGAGTAGTGGTACGTAATACGTTTGCGTTTCACGTTGCGATAGTAATCTATGGTGTATATGCATTACCCAGTCTTTTTCGTAGGACTAAGCAACACTTACATTCAGCTTTCCATCTGTGCGTACAGTGTGTGTGTGTGCGTTCAGTACCCAGGTTGCTAAAATTTGTTTATTTCAGGTACCTGTGACCTGAAAATATCAGTTAGTAATACAGACTACATGCATCGTGTTATTTCTGCATCCATCTCTCCCCCCTTCGACATCCAATCCAACCGGGACGTATGATTCGATAAGTAGATTAGTCTCGGGAAAACAACAGTTCTCAAAAGAACCACAATGTGGGCGGCACAAATGCCGCTTCCGCCCTGGGTACAATCGTACAATCGTGTGCAACTCAACGGAGTACCGAAAAAAGTTGTGACCGAATGACCTTCGGGTAAACAAACTGATAAACGGGAGTATTCAAATGGTACAATGCAAATTTGACTGTATACTGCTCAGAACACAATACCCCATCGAGGGATGCAGGGAAGCATAGAAATAAGGTGAAAAATATATCTCCGAAACACTGGATGGACTAAGTCATTGATTATCTCAAGTTCATCCCGTCGCATATCACGAGAGCAATGGATGAGTTATTGCCGAGTTGGAGTAGATCACCGCTGTTACAGTTAGTTGAATACTGTGCAGGGGGAGGAAAAGACTGAATCAGCATACATCTCAATGGAGTACCGGTAGCCATTGGATACGTACACGATCGTATACACGATAGCGGAATTAGATGAATCGCTATTGTTTGAAGGTGCAGTGTTTGTTTCTATTCTATTCTCAATCTGTTGTTTATGGAACTCACATGTGAGTCTGATGAATTACAGTGCTTTGCAAACGATCTCAAGTTGGGACCAAATTGATAGCACAGTTTGGCATAGTGACTCGCGCACTGACCCTCATTCATTGTTCCAACTAGATACGATTCCGTGTGACCAAATTGGGGTTCGTTTCACCGAGTGCATGCATATAAAAATGGTGCTCACTTTAGAGTTCACATTGTGAAACGGATGTGTTTATCAAATCAGATGAATGTTATCAGAATGTGTGTAACAGAATCACATGATCAGTTGTTAATGCCCGAGGTTGCTGGACGAGAGTGTTATCAGTTTAAAGGAGGGATTAATATGATCAGGTGGAAGGTATTCATGCCCTAGACGTGAAATGCATTTTGCATGTAATGGAACCGCTGTGTGACGAACGTCACACATTTCAAACCGACGACAACACTCACATATCCCCTTGGCTTCCATAATCAGGGGTAAGATTAGGAACCCGATTTTATTTTAAGAGAAACGACACCAACAAATAACTGAGTGATCAGACAGAAAAACGTATAATTGAGCGTTAAGACGACAATTATCTGATACTCTCTTCGTGCTCTCTCTCTCTCTGTCGGTAAATATGTTCGCTAGTGGACATGGCACAAATTGTGCATGTTTTTATTGAACGGGCTATGTCGGAATTCAGTGTGCGGGACTTGTTGGGAAGGACAGCACACTAATTCGGTGACAATAGTAAAATAACTGTACTGGAGATTCGGCATAGTCCACAGATTGTTCCTCACATTTTGTTGTCTCTTACAGTGACTTACTACAAGTTACCCAAATCCGTGCACAAATTCTCACTGACATCACTATTATCCAATCGTATCGCACTATATCGTAAGCACCGTCTATAGAATCACACTGAAAAATCACGGCGAACGTGTAGAACGGTCCATCTGCTATCAACCTCAACCTGATTGGCCCCTCATATTTTTTTTATCGCAGCGGTTTTAGATTATAGGTACAACAAATAAAGTCTGATTGACAGAAGAAATGAAACATTCAACTAGATGAATAATCTAATTTCGGGAGTCCGCGGCTCCGACAAATCACAAAACAGATGGTATCCATTGGGTGGCTTTATTCATAATGATCCTATGGCCAATAAAATACTCAATAAGGTTGCCTGAGTACAGGTTGAACTTGCGTGAATCAAGGAATAGGGGAAAAAAAGAATATCCTGATGAGAGCTGTACGTATTTTGTTCACTTTTATCGATCGCTGAGTTACAACACACAGATGCTTTCATATACGGTGCTTTGTATAGAATAAACAGATAGAAATTAGTCATAATAGTGTGCCTGTTGCAAAAGAATGTACATCTATTACAATAATTGCTTGGAGGGCATGGGTCCAACTGGGTGGACATAGTTCCACAAAACACTAGACCCATTCAGTTGCGGGATTGGAAACAACCATGTCAAACTATTTGAGCCCCTTGGCATTGGGCACACACAATGGTAGCGTTTTGCTCACCGCCATTTTTCCAACGTTTTGCGCCGGTAGCGATTAGAGCATGAATAAACATCTGTATTACCCAGTTGTTACCAGGGCTTCATGGCCCCAAAGACTTTAACGTTAAATAAACGCACTGGATCGACAGCAATTTTGTAGTAATCGAAATATGTACAGATGATGGATCATGAATCACGGTCGTAACTGAAGCATAGAGTCGCACCGGTGATGGTAGACTGGAATCTCCCATTACCAAGAAGCAAGAAAAAGGACACACAAGTAGAGGTGAGTTTATTGAAGAAAGGCAATGGGAATAAATAAAACGTACGAGGAAACGTCATTGGTCAAACAGGCCTTCGACAATAGACTGTTTGCATTATCAATGTCATACAGCTTCCATTTGAACCGGACGGCTTCTGATTGGTTGACAGTGATGGTTTGTGGTTTTCTGCCCAGAAAATATAGCGTATCACACCGTGATTGGCGTTATCTCGTAGGCTGTGAGCACCATAGATTTTCATCACTGGGAACTGTAATGTAGAGTACCAAATTGAGAACCACTGAATCTCGTTCAACTCTCTCACTTCAGAAACGTCAAAAACATCTAGGCACACTGATTTCTCATTTACTAATTACATTCTCCCGGAAGGTTATTTCGTCAGACATCTCTTGCTTGTGATCGGGAAACTTTGCAATACAGGCGTTTTACTCATACGTTCCGGTGGATCCAACCGGTTTGGTTCATCGCAGGTTCGATCGATTGCATAATTCTTTGTGAACTAGTCCAGAATCAGTTTTGATACCACTGTTTCGTAATAAATATCTCCATTATCATTCTATTCCTGATAATCAATTCATTACGAATAATGGCAGATGGAATGGAAATCCATGACTTTCTGATGCATCTCTAACGATGCGTTTTGATTTTTTGGTCCGAAATACGGTTTGGCACCAAAGTGCATCATTTATCAAAGTTAGATTAATCAAAGTGAATCAGTGGCAGTAAGATAATTAGGTAGACTAATTAGGCTAGACTACTCTGACCAATGAATGAACCCCGAAGCCTAAGATTTATGATATTTGGGGACTGGACCAACTGACTTTCGTCCCAAAACGAGAACGGGCCATGTGTGTGTGTGTGTGTGATAATACCACTCGATAATGTGCACTTCTTCGCTCCCAAGTTATTGCAATGCATTCTGCAACTCGGATTAATTTTGGAGATGATGATCGAGCACAGTTATCGGTCAGTCCAAGCCCTATTGCACTGCGGACGTCATCGCATACATCCCATTCAGTCAGTGGGATCGGCACCGGACGGAAACTGTCGGACTGTGAATCTGGCGTTAGTTTATATGATGAATTAATCGTACAAATGAGGCGTGAGCTAAAAAGCTGGAAAGCACTGGACAGCTGTTTCGACCTGGTTGGGTCTCATCGGCAGCAGTGCGAATCCATTGACCCAACCGGGGATCGAACCCAGGACCTCACAAGTAGAACGCAAGCATACTACCCATTCGGCCACCGGAAAGCTGATCAGAGCGTTTCTCATTTCGAATATACACGATATAGCACACAAACTATGCCTTATTTACACGACGAATTCATATAAATAAATCAAATCCTCCATTACTCTCAATCTGGTATTCTTTCACTAAAATCATCATTCCGGTTTCAATAATAAACCTATATTGTACATCTTGTAATTGAAGCAAATCTTTTCCGAGAATAGTTTGATTAACTTAATTTGATTAACTTTTTTTCCCACCCACCCCTCTCAAGAAAAGATGCGAGTTTTGGCATTCGTACTATCGGATTGCACATTTTGCTGTACATCTCTACAAAATACCAATCTTGTCCATTCTTTGGTTCAACGTAGTTTCGTTCATTGTCCCGAATTTTCTATATTCGGTACATGTCAAAAGGTCTAACGTGATAACTTACATTGTACACCTATTCTGACCTATTCTCGTGTGTAGGTTCAACAATGACGCGGTTCACCGGCTAATGCATACCAACATATCTGATCAACTATATCACATACCCGTTGAAATTATGATGAAACGCTTCGTTCCATCTAACCTTGTTCATCTATATTTCTATCGTAGTTCCGAATAAACCACTCTCCCCAATCCGGCTTTTCTTTTTCGGATTATAAAAATAGTACCTTTCTTTGTGTAGTAATTGCAGTAAAAGTGTTGTGAGATAGTACTCACAAGTGAGTAGTAGGTAACGTAGTTGGTCATCACTTTCAACGACCAAAGATCAACAAGATCACTGAAGACGATTTGCTGGATCTCAAAGAAGAACTATCGATTTCTACATTCCTTACCCGTCGAGTGGTCAGAAACTGCGATGGTAAGTTTCTGATTAGACTTTGTTTTATGTATGCCAAATTAGTTAAATCCCATTTGAAATCCTTAGTAATCCTCAGTATCCGCGACCAGCATCACCTTCTGGAATTGTAATAATGCTAGTAGTAACACACAATGAACACGGAATACGAATCACCGATTAGCAGTCACGGAAGTCACGTAAGCACTGGGTCGCACTGGCGCTTGCACACAATATCCCACGTAACCGAGACGCGTGAAATAGACCAAAGGAGTAGTGATTCGTTTATTGGAAGAAACCAAGGGGATTAAATAATATGTACAAAACAAACTCATCGGTCATCCGGGCCTCTGCCAATCGCGTTCTAGTAATTCTGCCGTTGTTCAGCTTCTGTCCGGACCGCACGGGTTCTCATTGGCTGGTACAATCGACCTATGGTATGTAGCTCAGAAGCTGTGACTCGCATGCGCTTTACCGACATCACTCGTGAAGCATGAATGATCGCAGTTATCCTAAAACTGCCGCGAAATGATCATAGATACATTGTGATTTTGGACCAAATTTGGAACATGTTCCACCACCCGATTGTGTAATTGTCGCTCTGTTCTGCCCACATAGGTCGTTCCTTACCTATATTGGAATTGTTGGATCAGATCAGAGTTGACGTCCCGAGACAGACGTTCTTTTGCCGGGGGCGTGGATATTCTGGTTGTGCGGTAGACGACTGGTAGGTTCGAGCGATTGCTGATCTCGACCGTTTGTTGAGCAGACGGCTTACATCATTACCTCCGGATTGAAGGTACAATGTGACTCGCAATTTCGGAACTTGACAAAGAAAGAACCGCTATGAGCATCATGCATGGCCTCCTTACCAATTTGATTGTAAACCATGACAGAACCCTTCCGCCGGAAGACATATCCCGTGGTGCCGTTACGTCGTCTCATTATTCAACTAGACTAAGACTGGTCGGGTGTGTTCTCACATGTTTACTATGCTGAATCTCAGATGAACACAATAAATATTTCAGGTCAATTTTCTTTCCCTTTTTAGCATCACATAATCCCTGAAAACTGTCCACTATCCATTGCTGTGTTCTTCTCCCTGCCCTTCTTTGACCTCCCCAGTGGCCAAATATATCTGTCAGTGTGCCAAATAGACCAACTATTTTCGGTTGTTAATCGACCCCACTCACGTGAGTCTAGTCACCTTCTGTCTTTGGTGCTACTAACGTTGATACCGAGACAGGTCGTAATGCGACTTGCGCTTCAGACGCAGTTTCGTCACGGGGGAACGCACGCTGATCGAAAGCGCATACATGTGGGACAGAAAAATATTCAAGGCTCTCTTTGTAGCAACACCGTGCAACATTTACGGCCAACAGTTTTTTCACCACAAGTTATTCCGGACACTGTGACTGCCTTGGAAAGATCATGGTCTAACATCACAAGGTCTCCGAATAGCCCCAAGGTGATGAAGAATAAAAGAACGCTGTATGGTATTCTCTTTAGTGGGTTATCATGCGATTAAAATGGTTTGGTCATCGTGTTCTGCTGATTGACCTATGCGGTGTATTTCGCTTTGACCTCCGAGTGACGTGCGGACTATGAAGGACGAGCGAAAGATAACGTTCTATTCCGACGGAGTCCTTCACCAAAAGAACGCCAAGAAAACATCATCAAATCAGTGAAACAAAAGGAAACAGAATTTTATTACTCTATCAAAGAGCACACTTTCAAACACAACATTAAAAAAAATCCGTGATGAACTCGTAACACAAAACAAGAAATCAACGTATCCTGGTGCTCTACTTTGCCCTGGACCAATAGTTTTACAAGTGGCAGCTGCCACCTGACTAGACCGGGGCTGAGTGCAACAATGTGCTCCCAGAATAGTACATATAATTCATACAGCCGCCACGTCCTCGTTCGTGCTCCACTCGATTGAAACACGATGATGATGATGAGAATCAGTTACAGTGCACTGTATTTTTACAGACCATTAGTATCGTACTAAAACAGTTGGTTATTCTCCATTTCTTCACACAGTTTTTCACAGACTGTAAGTCCGCACCAAGGTGATGTGCCATTTCTAAATTAAGACCCTTTCCTATTATTTCCAGTCTCATTTCAAGCACAGTGCATCTGCTTAGAACGAATGTAACTAACTTTTTGAATATTTCACGAATAGAAAAGTCTGGTCCAGCCCGGGTTTGAATCGGGGACCTTCTGCGTGTAAAGCAGACGTGATAACCACTACACCACTAGACCGGCGACTGGCGGATTCGTAGATTATATCTGATTTTAACAGGTTTGCCTAAACATTTAGGTGTTTACTAGCGCAGAAAATTGCATAGAATTCGATAGATACATTCAAATCACATTCTCGTATGTTTGACAATAACCTTTTATTTGAAATCATCCAAATGAAAACCCAATTGCAATTTGTCATCCTATTTGTTTGGAATTTTAATGACAGATTGGGCTCAGCTGCATAAAGGCATCGAAACTCGACGAAGAACGCAATCTGTCTTCATTTCGAATGAAGCAATCAAATTGTCCAGAAGATGGGACAGTGTTGCAACAATACAGCTTCCATGTGATTAAACAATTTTGGTTGATGAATAACTCACGGAACGCACGGGAAAATATGTGAACGCACCTCTCCCCTCCCCCAACCCACCCCCGCAAATAGCACCGGACAGATACACACACAAATACACACAGGCGCGTGCGAAAGCTCTGAAGGGTCACGTGAATTCGGGCAATTTGCGCGCGATTTTCGTCGATCTACTTATATTTAAATAGTATGTGGCGGGAAGCCTATGAACTAGTCCGCATCTATGCATCCAACAACAACAACAACAACAACACTCAAGAATGAGTGATAAGAGCTCTCGATTTTCCATGTGTCTTATAGCCTTGCGTGACATTGCCACGAATAACTGTCCCGTTTATTTCTGCTCTAATTATGCAGTAATTAACGTGACACAAACCTGCCATTTTCTCTTAATTGAGGCAAATTGACGCTATCCTCCACCTCGTCCAATTTTAACAAAGCGAACTTCGTTCTGTCCGCTAACTGCGCTCCCTGGTTCGATTGTCCTACATTCGTAGAAAACGTAGCCAAGGTGATTTTCGGTGATTCATGGAACTGAGCTTTCGATGAAATTGAATGCATACGCACTTATGTGTATGTACATGACTATCTACCACAGGTGGATTGGGCGGTTCCGTCAATTTGAACCAGATTCTGCGGTGAATTTGATTTCAAACGGGGTCATCA